>JAQIVZ010000782.1:0-49713 GCA_034700945.1 Arrhopalites spinosus | reverse complement strand
TCATTGTGACATTTGACCTTTGACATAGTAATTATAACACATGACTAACTCAACAATACACAGGCACCAAACACACGGGTACCAAATATACAGGCACCAAACATACAGGCACCAAACACATGTAGGTCCCAGGATATGCAACCCAACCTGAATAACTTTAAACCTAAAGTAATGACTGACTAACTATTAGCTCAATTTATTAAAATTGAACTTTATCAGTTCTTACATCATGCGTGTACTTATGTATATGTTTAGCACTTGGGTAGAAATACATGTTATTGTCTAAATGTAAACTATAGGATTTTGTGGATGTTGTAATTGGATGGATGGTCGATGAAGACCAACTAGAAAACACTTATTTGTTTTGTGCTGACATTCTGCATCGCCTCGAACCGTTATTTCGCAACGAAGTTCCTTTTATTACCAATCTCCTCACACAGATGTTGGATGATATGGAAGATGCCCTAAAGGCTTTTCAGAGTTCTAAAAATTTGATCAAATTTACACGACTTGCACTCCTTACAAAGTAAGTCTTTTTTGATAATTTCAATTCTGTTCAAATAATTTGAGTTGACTGACTAATTATTTTTTGTTCGTTCTCAAAACTTTTAATTTCCAGGGCTTATGCGACAATGAGTTCTCCAAACTGTGATTTTGACTTACCGTTTCAAGAAACTGCTACTGAGAGATTTATGGCAAGCATAAATAAAGCAATGTCAATTACTGGTTCGACAAATAGATTGCTTCACAAAACAAAGTGTACCATCATAAATTACACCGTTGAATTTATGTCGTATGCAAAACTTGTTGATGGAAAATCTCTACGAATTTTTGTTAAGGTAAACAACATGTTTGTAATTATTATGAATTACAGTGAACATTTTTACAGTGAAATAAAAGATGTGAAAAGAAACTATTTTTTTAATTAATCGTTATTTGTTATAGGAGCTTTTACTTCAATGTCGAAAGGAGTTTGGATTAAGAAAATGTTCGTCTTTAATCCTAATGGATGTATGTGCTGCACTTCCTTGTTGGATTGATTCAGTTGCTTCACAGCCCACCGTTCAAAGTACTGTAGATGACAGTATTTTAGAAATATTTGACTTGGTTATGGAATTCATTGACAACATAATATTTCTGGAATTGGGTGATGGAATGTTAAAAGTTCATATTGTTCAAGCACTCCTTCGTACAAGAAATGTGACTGTTCTTCAGAAGGTTTATGATTGGTTGGTTAGCAAGTGTGAAATGTCATCAAACAAGCCCTACATTAATCTCAACAAGGAGATGATCATGTTTGTCAGTAAGTTTTACATATAAATTAAATCATGTGTCATAAATAAATTATTATTAAATGTTTAAATTTTATGTTTCATTCATTTAGTTGCCTGCATAATGGACATTGGTAAAAACAGTATATAAGATAATAAGATATATATTTTTTTATAGTTACTTAGTTGTCTACCAATTTCTATAAAATTAATTATTTTGTTATGACGGTTATGACTATTTGATTCTAATCATAATTTATTTCTTATAGCCAGTAACAAAACAAATTTAATTCTAACTCGATGGGCTTTAAATCCTTCAATATTTGATTTACTGATGGATCTTTTTAAGTATTCAGAGGACAATGAAATTCGTAAGTACAAATTGTTATTTAAACTGACTCATAAATATTTGTTAGGCAAAATTGATTCCATGTTGTATAATTTTATTATATTTAGTATATCTATAAATATACTATATCATTATATTGTCTACCCACAAAAAAACAAATTCGTTCGAATTTCAGATATGAACTAAAATTACACCTATTTAAAATCTGTTACGGATTTCACTACCATCATCTTTCATTTTAGGTTTGTCAATACTTCATGTTCTCAAGTCACATTGCTTTGCTCATTCTCATTTCGTGTCCAGTGTGGCCTCCAAAGCTTTCTCAGCGGATTCACCTGGGTCACGGTAATAATTACTTTTTTAGTCTTTTTTTAAAAAAATATTTTGGAAACCAAATACACTTTTTTATAAATTTGATTGATACCTTGTCATAAAATAATAGGCATAGTACTACATGTCTTTTTTGTGTGCTGGATTCTTTCTTTTAGATTTATTCCTGAACTGATGAGATTTTGGAATGACTTAATTCGAAACGAAGTCCCTCCTTTATCTGTCTGGATTATAGAGTGGATAATAGATTTTATAAAAGCTTCGGCATCATACTCAACCCTTCTCTTGGATTTTTGTAGTAATTTTTATATTGAATTGTTTGATGCCATCAAAGTTAGACCAAAATTGTTTCCAAGATTTTCTGAATTGCTGCATGCAATTGTGACTGAGCCACATTACGAAAATACGGTAGTGAAAATAAAAATGAGATCGTTGTATTCTCTTATCATGTGTCGATGTCATATCACATTTAAAAACTACATTTTTTACTGTGCACAATTATGATTGAGTTGTAAATCTTTTACAGGTATATTTACTAGCCAGGGATACCACGTTGAGTATTCTTCTACAATCTAAAGACTTAGATATTGAGACAAAATTCAAGTTTATAAAAGTCTTGGATAGTTTGAAGGAAGCTATCATTGTGGAATCTAATTTTAATGAGTTGTCAATCTCAAGTGTAAGCAGTTACAATACGACTGGTCAACAAATTGTGCCCAAGTACAAACGTCCATTATTGTGCCCTATTGTTGATGATTCAGTTATTTTAATGAGCACACATGAGTTCAATACGTTTGTGCTTGCTTTAATGACATTTGATCCGCATCAGAAAAAGTTGGATGAGCAGAAAGCTATGAATTACAATAAACGAGCAATTAAGGATGCAGTAGAAATTTTGATTCGGTACTTGTCATTTATCATTAATTTCTAGTATAGACCGAAATATTATTATTCTTCCCCTGTCCCACATGTAACATTTTTCAAATAAAATCTTTTCTAAAAAGCCATGGGTAATTTGAAATGACACATTTACTTTACTTTAGATCAAAATTGAAAACTTCCCTTGGAAAACCAACCGAATTTTTTGGCCAACTTCAAATGATGTTCAAAAAGTACAGAAATTCAAAACTTGGACAGGAAATTCCTTCATGGAAACTTGATTTTGTTTATGAATTAGGTTAGTCGAGTTATATTTAACTAAGATTTAGATTTTTACTGTTTACTAGTAAATGTATGATTTCACATAATGTTTTGAATATTCTAGATAAAAAAGTCAATTTGTGTATCAGCGAGAGTCTACTAATTCAACAGTTGGAAATTTCAGAGGTATGATGAAATATTAATTTTTCAGCTTACACAAAGTACACATGGTATCTGTGACCAAAAAATGTTTATGAATTTATAGACACTGCGTTCTTTTTACCATACAAATCGACATCCGTGTATAGAATGGCTGAAGAGGTTGAGATCCGATGTGTTGGAAGTAGCACTGCAAGCTAAGAATTATGAAATGGCATTTTTATTTTCTAGTCTGTCTGCAGAAGACTCAAAAGTTAAAAGAGCTTCTTTTGCAATGAAAGGTACAATCTTTTGTGGATTCAATTTCTTCATGTTATTTTTTTCATTTTTATACACACAAATAAGCTTGATATTTTTCTTTTTAATGTAAAAGAATACAATTTGATGAATTAAATGTCAACATATTATTTTTTTTCATTGTATATGAATACTATAAAGATTCGGAAACATTGAAGTCAATGAATGAATTTGCGTTACATCATTTCGTGAATGGAAATTTTGAAGAGTCTTTAAAATTATTTGTAAGTACTTTTTATTTATTTATTCATATTGTTTCTGTGTGAATGCATATCTATTATGTTCGTGAGAATTTGTCACTACGAATTCTTGCAATGCTCTACTAGATAATACTAATTGAAATGTACGCAACTAATTTTTTAGGAGCAGATTGGAAGAGTAAGAAGTGATTCTGGGGATGGACAGGGAAATCCTGTGAAAGACATGATAACCAGTCGAATTTCAGAAATTTTGAGCACTAGTGCAAGTGTAGCACTACGGGATTGGGCAGAAACCACAGACAATGAAATTGTCGTGAGCATGAAAGATGTAAACTTTGAAGAGTCAAGTGTACCTCCTCCAATTGCTTCAAAGATATCCAGTGATATGAATATTTGTAAAGACATTCAGAGTTCCTTTGGTGCCAACAAAACTTCATTTCTTATCATTGATACTCAAAATAAGCCACTAAGTTTGAGCTCCATCTTGAAATTATCAGACTGGATCAAAACAGAGAGAAATATTTCTACACAAGTTCATGAACGGGTAGAGTTATTGAAAGTGGCAAAATTATTAGAACTTGGAAATACAAATTTTGTTCGAAATTGGCTGTCTAATAAAAACATTACACTTCCATTCAGTGATATCCCCAACATTTCCAATATACCATTAGAAATTATAAAAGTAGCCTGTGATTTATTGTATACAGATGGGTTTCTTGATAAATCAGCAAGCCTGTACTCAGCTGCCATTGATGAACTTGACACATCAAAACATGATGAATTGGCTAGTGTAAAATTACACTTTTTACTTGATTTTGCTGAAAAATTAAAATTTGAAAACTTTTGTGAGATTGCATTTCACAGTTCAAATTTTCTTAAAGTGTCTTGTAGTAGTCATACAACCAACTCAGATTTGCTTCTCAAGTCAGTCTTTGAAAAATGTATGTCAATTGATGCAGAAAATGAAAATCTTTGGTTTTCATATGGAAATTTCTTATGGAAACTAAAAAATGATGAGAAGAATCATGGCTGTGACAAAAGAAATCTTGGTTACAATGCCTTGAAATGTTATAGTAAATTTATTGGTGGACATGGAAGTACAGGTGGCAATTCTTCCCTTCGTGCGCCTATATCAGTTGTTGGTACGAGCACAGAGAAAAGTCCTCGACTAATTACAGCAATGATTAGAATATTGAAATTATTCAAAGAGGGCTATACTTTTGAAGATCCAGAACAAGTTTTTGTGAGAGAAGAATGGTTAAAAATATTACCAGATTTGGCCCCAATTATAAAACTACAACCTGCACTTCTTCAACGTTTTCCAAATCAAGTTGCTTTTAGTTTGGCAGCAACTCAATCCACAAATGGTATCAATAAGATCAAGAAACGAATCATGGGACGTAAGGGAGTCTTTGACTCGAGTTGTTATGCATTTACGGATGTTGATGAACGATTTCATCTCGTTGACAATGCAGAAAATGGTTTAAATTTTGATCTGGGCTCTACCTATGATGCCAATACAAGTAATGAGGAGTCCTATGAAAATTTAAGTTTGCCCAAAGAGATTCTCATTGTATTCAGAGAACTTCAAAGAATTGGTTCATCCAGACAAGAACAATGGGTAGCTGCTTATCAACGAATTCATCCCGATTGGATTCGACGGATCAGTGCATTAAGAAAAGACATGGCGAGGGAATCCAATGCAGAATTGGTTCAAACTTATATCCAACCTGTAAGTAAATTTTTGTGTTTAAATGAAGAATTGCATTCAGTAAAGTTTGTATCGTGCATATTCTTTCTGACATTCATGTACTTGAGATCACTCTGTTTAAATGATTTTGTTTTTGTTCTCTAGGTGGTAATTTATTACGAAAAATTATGGGAAGAATCATTAAAGTGTGAAACCAAGGCAGACTTCAAGTTTGTATCTCAGTACAGTAAGTAATACAAATTCTTTTTAATTATTAAAATAAAAAATGTAATACAAATTTATTAGAAATTTGTAAATGTATACGGCCTTAACGTTGGAAGTTTATTTTTTACAATGTGTATAAAATTTTCAAGCTTCCTATGATAGGAATGTAATTCACACATGTTAATTATTACAGAATCGTCAATCAAGCGTATTCTCAAGAGCTTTCGAACCATGTGTGATTCCGTAGAAGAAGTTGTTCAAAATTATCTTCAATTGAGCGAATTGATGACGGAGTTTGACTCTATTGAGAATTATAAAATTTCTCTCAACTCTCTATCTCCTGCATTGGCTAAATTTAACTTTAAGAATCCGGCTTTCTCGTTAACTCTTCCTGGTCTTCCAAATAATGTGACTGTTCGATAGTAAGACGAACTAATTCATTTGCGTGGAGTTTCCCTTTATTAATAATCCATTTTGTTTTTTTTATTCGAAGCATTGATTCTACAGTCACTATTTTAGCCACAAAAACTAAACCAAAAAGATTGACATTTCGTGGTTCTGATGGAAAATTATATGCTTACCTGGTCAAGGGAAATGAGAATCTGAACATTGATGCTGGAGTGATGGAATTCATGAAAGTTACAGAACATATTATTGATTGGCCAACACGAAATTATTCTGTTACTCCACTGGGTAATGGCACATAAATTTTAATAGATATTATTTATGTTCAGCATAAATAAACTAATAAATTGTATTTCATTTAATGTTTTATAGGAAAACGTGGAGGATTGATTCAGATTGTAAATAATACCATGCCCCTATTTCAACTGTATAAGAAATTTCTTGTAAAAAATCATGATGTTGAGAGAACGACAGACTTATTTTGGTCAAGACTTCGTGCTTTGGGTCATAAGGACAGAAGTAACATAATTGCTGTGAAACAAGTATTTGATGAGCTCGTGAAAGAAACGCCTCCGGATCTTTTAGCAAAGTAAATGAAAGCAAAACATTTAATTATTTTAAATGCTGGCATTATATATCTAGTAAGAAATATTGTTACAAACTTTGTTTGTTTAATAGGGAACTACAATTGGTTTGCTCAGATCCAAAGTCATGGTATAATTCTACAACTACATTCACTCAAGATTGTGCTTTGGGCTCCGCTATAGGCTATGTCTTAGGAATTGGGGATCGTCACTTGGACAATATCCTTGTTGATATACAGAATGGATATTTTGTTCACGTGGATTTTAGTATTGTTTTTGGAAAAGGTGCAAGTCTTCGCATCCCTGAAAAGATTCCTTTCAGACTGACTCAAAATATATGTCGGGCTTTGAAATATCCGAGAACAACGGTTAGTATGAAAACCGTGTTTTAACTACTATAAATATTGTTTATAAAAAAGCGTTTACAGTACTTATGTAAACTATATTGTATAGGCTTATAAATATTAAATAATAACGTAGTTTGTAAAGGCATGTAAGACCAATGAGTTAATGATGGAATGTTCAAATTGTTTTACAACATGCAGGGCAGCTTTAAGATCTATTTGGAGCAGAACATTCAAAAGTTTCAAGAGTTTGAAGAATTGATTTTATTTTGTGTGAATAATGTGGCTTTGTCAAGTCAAGCTTGTGAAGATGTGCCAATTGAACCAATACAGATTCTCGAGGTATTTTTGTACATGTTCTTATGAAATTTTTTATTTATTCATACAATAAGTATAAAATTGTAAATTTAAAATTTGTTCACTTGATATCTAAAGGCTGAATTACATGCTGCCGCTATCATACTGAGACATCGTCTGTCGTGCTTCATGCCTACAAGAGAGCAAACAAGGTGAGTGTGTAGAAACAACTGTGTCAGTATACACTCGTATGATAATGACTTCAATGTTTTATTTTTATTTGATTATGGGACATGGAAGGAGAAAACAAATTAATCTATGATTTTTGGGCTATAATTTTACAGGAGAGATACGAAATTACTATGTAGAAAATTGTACAAGACCAATGAGGAACTAATCAAGTCTGAAGAAGCTTTAAATACATGTCAATCATATCTAGAAAATTTGACTGTCGCTATGAGTATTCTACAAGAGACTGAAGTTGATGCAGTCAATTTGAGAAAATTGCATGAGAGGTGTACTTCTGCGTTCACAAATATATCCATCATCGAACAGATATTTTTAAAACATAGTGAGGATAGAGGCCGTGTGAAACTAAATGGAACCGATAATAATCTTGTTGAAGAGGATCGACAATGGGCAAGACAAGTTGCAAAATCTTTGTCCCAGGAAATGAAACAAGAGCTGACGCGGGGATTTTTATTGAATGATGAAATAAGAACACTCGAGAGTCGAAAGCAATCTTTAACAGCAAGGTATGAAGTTTTCTTTTTCAGTATGAATTTTATTGTACGTATTTAAATTTGTTGAATCATGAAAAATGCCTAACATTGCTTTGTGTCTCTTCTTTTCAGCATTGTCAAAAAATTACAACGTTGGCAACGTATTCTGGCGAATTTTCATTACAGCATTCTTTTTATTTACAAGTATGCTAAGGGAACTCGAATGTTTAAGCATGCAGTTGAAGTTGATTGGAAACCAGCTATACAAAATTTTTGGTCACATGAAAATTTGGAGGAACTTATTTTACGAGAAGTGGATTTACCAGCATCTTTGGGTAAATGATCTAGGTAGATATCTAGGTAGATAAGAAAAAAAATGAGGTGTCCGTTTTCAGCTTGAAAACAGACAACCGGTATAATACATACGATTAACTTTTGAACTGTACAAGTATTTTTCAAAATAATAATATCTTTGTAAATATTTAAAAAACAGAGTCAACGGACCAAATACTTCAAGCTCTAGTTGATTGTTTAGAAGATTGTTATCCACTTGTGCCCAATGAGAACTTGATTATTGATTCTTCAAGCGGATTATCCATCAATAAAACTACAGTTGATGGTCTGGTCAAATTCTCCAAGGATAGAATTGACACTTTTAATCCTAAAGTTTCTGTAAGGACAAAATAATTTTCTTCAAGTTTCTTCTTTCTATAGTTAAAAATGCATGTGATAACTGTTAATCAATCCTTTGTTAAATAGGTTGATAGGTTGATTACTGAAGCTACGAAACCAGAAGTATTGGCTCAAATGTGTACGACATTTTTTGTTAAAATTTCAATGACTAAAATTCAAATAACAATATTTAATTAATTATGAGACTAGATTCATGAATATTGACGTAGTTTCCTACAAACTATGGACACTAAAAAATGGTTCACAAAATTGTATAATGAAATTTTTGCCGTTTTTTTCTAATTTTTTTTTCTCTAGATGAAGGATGGAGTCCATGGGTTTAAAGTATAAATTTGCACTTGGCAATTGTCATGTTACAGTGGTATTGCTATCTAGACGTCAAACGAGGATATTGGCCTAGTCGTATTTAAATTTATGAAAACAATTTAAATAAATTACAGGTTGGTTTTAGCCAAGCTCATATATCAATAGGCAATAATAATTTAATTAAACACGCCGCAGATGATAATATTTACAATGCAAAGCTGGGAGAAGATTTTAAATTACAGAAACATTTCTTTTCTTCTTTTTTATGAAAGTCAAATTTAATTATATTTTCACGTGTACTCTAACGAACAAGTTGATATAATATATATAACGTATATTTACTTGGTTTTCTAAATAATATTTTCATTGATTTTTAGGCTACTTCTTCGCTTCAGGAGCCGGAGGGGGTACATTAACTTCTTCAGCTGCTGGGAGTTGACGATGTTTAGGGAACTGCTCCCAAGGACTGGACAGGTCAAATTTACGAAATTCTTGTGCTAGTTCCACGGGTTCTACGACAACCCTCTTGACTTCGTCATCGTACCTCACCTGTTTAAGGATACAACCACACATTTACTCATTACTCTTTTTAAAATGTTCAACGAGATTACATGTCTAGTCTCTTTTATTTATTCCCTCTACAAAAGTAATGATAATAACGAACTCACCTCAACATAACCACTAAGTGGGAAATCTTTTCTAAAAGGATGTCCTTCAAAGCCATAATCAGTTAATATACGGCGAAGATCGGGATGATTAGCAAAGAAAACTCCAAACATGTCCCAAATTTCCCGTTCATACCAGTTTGCCGCTTTGTAGATATCATTACAAGACTCCAATGGAGACAATTCATCAGTGTAAGTTTTCACTCGTACTCGAGAATTAAATCGAAGGGATAGTAAATTGTAGACAACCTAAAATTTGAGTTTTTTTAACAATTTTGAAAAATTTGATATCCATGTGAAAGACAAGTTGCCATTATAAATTTTTCTCTGTCAGATATGCTCACCTCAAATCGGAATTGTCGAGAAGGAACATCAACTCCAGCAATATCAGCCATACTGAAAAATTTGCAATTATCAAGATTTAAATAAAGTAAGCTACAATGCTAAGTCAGCTAAGTACGTGTATGTATATTTATTTGAGTAGTAAAGCTGAGTATAGGATGTTGATTTAAAATTTTGATCATACCTGGCAAATTGACAAGCATGATGATCTTTTAAAAAAGCAAGCACGGGTAGAACCCCTTCAGGTGCAATCAGAATTTCCAACTCATTTCCACAAGTAATTTGAATTTTCTGAACGTACTTCGGTAAACCTACAAATAAAGAAAATTTTGGATGACATGTTTGAAAAATCCATTATTTCAACAAGTTATATTGTTTCTAATTATAATAAATTGCATTACATGATAATATCTATTTTAAGGTATTTCCGAATCAAATGAGTTATTACACTTACATTCTGCCACGTAGGCTCCAAAATCTGATAAAGTTTTACGTTCCATGGGGTCTACTTTCCTAATAGTTGCTGATTAGAAATTAATGTTCAAAAAATAATTAATTTACAATTCAAACCTTGACCATGTACTATATTAATTAATAAAACATTTATTTTTTTATTACGTTTTGTTTCAGTTGTATTTGGTGGAACTGTTCCAGTGGTTGAGGACATGAGACGTGGTTGAGACTTGATTATTGGTGATGTTAAGGATACCATCCCATTAAATCGATTACCTTTAGAATTAAGACCATTTTATCAAAATACTTTCATGACACATTCATCAACTCTTTGTAGTCAAATCTTTGTAGTCAAATCTTTGGGTAATTTCTAAGTTGTTTAGTACACTATGTTCTCATTTTAAAACAATGTTAGAAATATTATTTATCTCTACCTTTTTAACTTATGTTTAACTTGGTATTATTTTAATCAAACTCCTATAATATGTTGAATTAATCCTTCAGTTACTGAAGTTCAGTAACATATTGTACACATTATAAAGAGCACACCATTTCGAATGCCAATTTATATGAATAAAAAGTTTTAAAAAACTACATTTAAACATCTACCAACTTACAGACATGGCATGTTATTCTTCACTACTCATTGCATTAATTGCACGGCGTATGGAGTATGGCACTATTCATATCATTATTGTCAAAATTCATTAAATTACCTCTGGATGCAGTGGACAGGATGAATTTTCGCATTAAACTTGCCATGGTGAGGTCCGAAAAAAATTATAGGGACAGAGAAATTTGTCCAAGGGTCAGAATCAGAGGTCGGCAACCTCCGGTCGTTGAAAACCACTTGCACTCTGATGAATACTAATAATTTATTTTCCAAAAATAGAAGTCAGAAATGTTTTTCGAAAAAATTCAAAAACCGTTTCGCCACGAAAATCGACGTGATTCACGTGTACTCTTCACCACAGAATTCAATTCAACTAAAATGATTTGGCATAGAAGTTTTGTCAGTTTTTTATCATTCGGTTTTTTATTGTCGGTCATAGGTCAGGAGCAGAAGATTGAAACAGTCCTACAGTCAAAATGGGCCCCAACATCAATTCTATTGGAGGCAGCAGAATACATTGCTGAAGTCGACTCCGGGTATAATAAAACTTTACTAAAAACATGGCCATAGAACTTTGTTGTAGCATATGAATTTTGACAATACCATTTTTGCACTTGATGTATAAAAATTGTACATCTGTCAAGTCAATTCTCAGGAATTATGTGAAATTTTTTTTTACAAACACAAAATAGGTTATTTTGGCGTTTTGTTGACAATGTACTGGAAAAGCAAGGAGCCCTTCCTATGCCGGGCAATGGTACATACATACTAAATTTACTACTCAATTGTGTTTTTTAAGACTGGAAAAATTAAAAATGAATGAATGAAACTTGTAGATGAAGGAGAGACGGATTTGGCTTCAATATGTGCATTTAATTTGCTCACACGAAGCAGGTACATCTCATAGTTGTTATTTCCATTTAATGTCTTATAAGTTTTTGTACCCGGCATCTGTCAAATATTTTTTTATCTCTTGCTTTTAACACCACACGAAATTATTATTTGTTTTACAGTAAGAGGCTAATGGAATGGGCTCTATCATCTCGAGGTACATCAATTATTAGTTGTTAAGCTATCTTAAACCACAATGTTCCACAATTAATTACTGATTTTACCTTTTCTTTTTTATTAGCTTATTCGCCTCGGGTCGTCATGTTACAGCAGGTTTGTACTCTCTAGACTCTTTCACAACATCGATAGCATGGTGAGTTATGTTTGTCATATGAATAGATGAAACCAAATGTGCCCGAAGGATGTGATTCATTTGTTCACTTTGGTGGAGATGTTTCCACATGTAATTTGAATGAAGTGAAAAGAATTTTGGACTCGGGCAAATTGCAACAATCAAATGATGCTTCAACACTAGTCATAGATGCTGATCACAAGTATCCTTCATTCATATGGACAAAAGACACACAACCTGTGGCTATACTCTATGGACAATTGTCATCCCCAACAACCAAAATGTTACACGAGTATCTCAAGTAAGTTATAAAGTAACGGTCACTAAATGTGACATTTTCATCATTTTCTGAAGTGATTATAAATTTACAAATTCACAAATAAGTTTACTAATCGTAACATGGGTTGAGAAACGCTACATCCATGAAGTCATGAATTTTACAAGTTAGTTGTTTTGGGTGTGATGATGTATTACATTTGCCGGTGTCTTGATTTTTGTTTCTTTTAATTCATCAAGGAGTCAAGCTCATCGAATTGGTTACGTCTTTAGACCATTTGGCAAAGAGTCTAAAGGAAAAATGGCTCTAAGTGGTTATGGAGTTGAATTGCAATTCAAGTCAACAGAGTATAAGGCACAGGATGACTCTGTAAAATCCTCAGGTATTGTTTTATTCGACACGAAAAATTACAAATGAGGATTAGATTATTTCATTCATCGCGAATTTTGATTCAGATGGAAGTCAAGAAGTTGGCGGATTTGTTTTTGACAAATTACATGCTTTACATCCTGGTTTGATGGAAAAATTGGATAGATTTCAAAATCATTTAGCGTCCATTCGTGGAAAAAAGTCTGAATTTGAAGCATTGAAGGTATAACACAATAATGATAAATTGTACCATGAACAATGTAATGTTCTCATGTAAATTATTTCATTTCAAATCTTCGTTGTGTTTAGTCCTGCATCATTTAATTTGTTTTTGTCAGGCTTGGCAGGTACAAGAACTTGGACTACAAGCGTCTTATTTTACAACGTTACAAGAAAATTTTATTGAGGCTTTGTTGGATGTTTCTGGTAACTTTCCATCCAGAGCCTCATCATTAAGTTCCATCCGCATTCCTAATGATGTTAAAAAATCAATTACTTTCAATCAAAGACTACTCCAATCTCATTTCAACATTGAGGAAGGAGAAGGAGCCTTTTTTCTTCAAGGTTTTTTTTATTTGTTTTTCAAAAACTGAAAGCAAATTTTGTACTACATAACTTTAGTTTCATGTAAATTACTTTTAAATGTAGTTGTATGCAGTCTATAAAATGTTGTCATTATCATGCATTAGGTAATTTCTTGGACCCGGACTCAATGGATTTATTTGCGTTTCAAGAAACTTTAAAGTCTGAAGTTGATCTTGTTGAGCTCCTCAAAAGTACAAACCATGATAAAACCAAGACTCGCGCAGATGTTGATGCCATACTGTCTATGGGAAGCAAATCAAATACTGACCCTGACTTAGCTCTAGATCTCAGGTACATAATATGTCTTGAAATTAAATAAAACAATATGCATTGTCGATGTGTGTTTTTTTGTAACTTGATTACATACCTTTACAAATTTTTGAAAATTATAGAGACGCATCAGTTGTTTGGGTGAATGATTTAGAAAAGGATGAAGAGTATGAAGATTGGCCAGAGGATCTTTCTCAACTTTTTTTCCGAATGGGAGGAGTAATGCTTCGTCCTGTCAGAAGGAATGTGTTTAATCTTCTTTTGACATTGAACCCTGACGACGATTCAACGACGGGAGGTAAATATTTGAATAATATTCATATCGGGACACACAATACATCCAATAGGCAATAAAAGTATTTATTTTATTTTATATTATTATTACGCAATATTCAAAATTTGCATGTGTAATTACAGCAATGATCAAATTGGCTCAATCCTTCATGGCTCACAGAGGTAAATGACAAGCGTATACAAAAATATGTTCTTGGTTTTCTTGCAAATTCGGTATAGAGTTGCAAGATTTTAAAAACTATGTGTATTTCAATTAATAGCTCCCGTAAGAATTGGTGTGGTCTTTTGTAATTCTGTTCACGAGCAAACAAATTCCATCGAAGAGCCTCGGTCAGATGTGATTCGGCGGATTTTAAACTATGCAGTTGCGGAAGGAGAAACTAAAAAAGTTTTTGACTCTATTGTAGAGGTTTGTCTAGAAATATTTTAACTTTAAACTTTTAAGTTTTCTTTTTAAATAAAAATTAATCATGATTTAACCAACATTTATCTGGAAAGTATAATCCTCAATATTGTTTTTGTTTGTTATATTATGCTTCAGGCGTACTCGAAAAAGGATTTCTCTGGTCTAAATAAACAGTACATCAAAGCTGGTGAAGAATATGATTTTGGCAAAGAATTATCTTGTGATTTTGTTAAAAAAAGTGGTCGACCAGGTAAGTCATATATATGTAAACAATGCAAGGTCCTATACACTCTCCCTCTTGGTTGCACGTAAATAATACATATCTAATATAATCGTTTCCCGAACAGTGCCAGCTGCTTTTTTGAATGGAGTTCCGCTAAAATGGGACTCTGTGGATGACTTTGAAGAAATTGTTTTGAATCAGTTGCTTCGAGAAGCCCAATCTGTAATTTTTTTTTTCAGCATTAAATAAATAACTTATAATATAATTAAGTGTACATATATTTTAAAATAAATTGAATATATTATAATAAGTGAATATAAATTGAATATAATAAGTGTTCTTTACAATATTGTTTTAAAAGTATTGTACAATTTTAAAAAATTTATTTTAGGTTCAAATTGATGCGTTCAATGGAAAAGTTGGCGATGACACAGATATATTTGAGTATCTCAGTAAGTAAATATAATTGTATTTGTAAAACTGCATGCTATAGTTTTTTCACGGCACTAAACCTTTATTATTTTGGTAAATTGTGTTTACTAATTACCTTGTTCACCTTTTTGTTTCCCCCCAGTGAGTAAACCACATGTACAAACAAGGTAATGACAAAAAATATATTCCTTCAGTCTCTGATTACATACTCATCTCCAATAACAAAGATGATTTTTTTCCCTCATTGTCTATTGAATGGGATTGCAGATTTTTTGTAATTTGCTCTCTGATAATGGAAGATATTTTCTCATTATATTTTTCAGACTTAATGATAAAATTTTGGATGTATCGAATGCAAAATATTTATCCTTTGGCACTGAAGTTTGGGAACCCGGCAAAGACATCAAAAACAGTATTGCCTCAATTGCTTCATCTTTAAATTATTTAACATCAACCGGAAAGCGAGTAACTCCAGCCTCCGTGACCATGTGGGTACTGGCAGATGTTGAAACTACTGAAGGACGAGTCTTCCTTCATAATGCTGTAGAATTTATGTACGAATCTGCAAAGTACACTCGTTTAGCGTTTATTCCAACTAGTAGTCGGAAAACTGTCATCTCCAAAAGGATTTACAATGCCATTGTTGAAAATGACTTGAAGGAGTTGAGGAATATATTGAAGGATACCAGTATTAATGCAGACAATGAAGTTGTCAACACAGAATTGAATGAGCTAGACAATAAAATAGAGCTTCTACTTCAAACAGTTAATTTTCCATGTGATCGATTCGGCGTCATAGTAAATGGTCGACTCATTGGACCTTTGAAAGAAGGAGAACAATTTGATCTAGGCGACTGGAGTTTAATTGAAAAATTTACTTATGATAGCTGTGCAAAACATTTGGGTCAGTTTATTTCATTCGTATAAATTTTAAATTATTTTATTATTATAATAAATATGACTTTATTGGTCCACTCTCATTTTTTTTCTTTTTCAAAAACAAATATTCTGCATGTACTTTTTTTATATAGATAATAATGACATGGATGCCGACAGTATTATGAGAATTTGTGCAGCCTTGGGAAATCCTGGAATAAAAGCAAGAAATGTCAAACGTAAATGTTTAGCTTACTATCTTTTGAATCTATGCAAATGGTTAAAAACGTTTATTTTTACAATCCCATATGCAGTACTAATATATATAACCTATCTTTCTTTCTTCACAGGTTTTACAATGCCCAGTTTTGAGTCAGCACATCAATTGTCATCTACTAGAAAAGATTCTAGTGATCCTTACTATATAGACCTGGTTGCTGTCATTGATCCTGCATCTAGGCATGCACATAAAATGGCTTCAATCTTATCAGCTGTTCAACACTCGGTTGGCCAATGGCTAAAAATTCAAGTTATTTTCAACCCTCCAGCCAAGCATTCAGAACTCCCATTAAAATCATATTATCGCTATGTAGCTGGAGAAAGGGCAAATGAAAAAATTGTCTTTGAGCAAATTCCAAAGGATCCCGTAAGTGATAAATTGTATTGATAAATGTATGTAATGTAAGTATAGTCAATACGAGTATAAACTATAAAGTTTACAAAAAGTAGTTCCTTTGAGTCATCAGTGAACATAATTTGCATTCAGTCATTGAAATTTTGATTGTTATAATTAAGCACATCAATATTTTTTTCAATTACAGTTGTTTACTCAAAATCTTATTGCTCCCGATAACTGGATGGTTGAAGTTGTGAAAGGAGAGAATGATTTAGACAATATTAGACTAAGAGAATTAAAGTCATCTGTTTTGAGTCAATATGAACTTGAATATTTGTTAGTCGAGGGTCATTGCTTGGAAGCTAAAACTGGATCTCCCCCTCGAGGGCTGCAATTTACGTTGACACCAGAAACTGGAGGTATGATGCAAATATTTTAATTAATTTAAGGAAACATTATCTTCATATTATTATTTGTTGCATTCTTTTTTAACTTTATTTTCTTTTCTTAATAATGATAGATGCACGTCCTGCGGAAACAATCGTGATGGCAAATCTTGGCTACTTTCAGTTGAAAGCCGAACCCGGTGTTTGGAAATTGGGTCTCAGACCAGGTCCTTCCAAGGAAATATTTTCCTTAGAAGGTCAAACAAATAAACAAATCAGTGTACAATCCTTTCAATCTGTCGTTGTGAAAGTGAAAGTCAAAAGGAATCCAGGTAAATTTTTTTCGAGTACAAGTACAGAAACAAATGTTTTCAAAGCAAGCATTTTTCTTTGATTACATGCATAATATCATTGTACCAAATCCACAATAAGAACTTATGTTTTCAAATACAGGCCAAGAGACGACTTCATTATTAGATAGCGAAGAAGATTCGAAGGGTATTAAATATATTACATACCTTTTATTTTACTTATTTACAATTAATTATTATATTTATACATTGTTGTGTCTTATATTACCAACTACATTTTGAACTTCATAATATGAAGTTCATATGATGACAATTTTGAAAATTTCTTTACAGGTTGGTTTGGATTCGGTGGAAAAAATGAAGCCGACGATGACGTTATCAACATATTTTCTCTTGCATCTGGTCATTTGTATGAACGTAAGAACTTTTTTTTATGCACGTAATGGCTAGCCATAGATATATATTAATATATAATAAAGAGTTCTTACTAATTAAAGATATCTATATGGCTAGCTAACTGTGTTGAAGCAAACAATTGTTCATATTTGTGAACTTTATTTTTTAGGTTTGTTAAAAATCATGATGTTGAGCGTCTTGAAAAACACAAAGTAAGGCATTGAGTTTTAAACATCTTTCCAAGAATAACTATTAACGAACATTGTGTGTCTCATGTTAAATTTGTCACGCTAAATCAATGATTTTTTGTTTCTAGATCGAAAGTGAAATTTTGGTTTTTAAAAAATTACCTCAGTCCAACGTTTAAGGATATTTTGCCAGACATGTCCAAAGAGTATGGTTTTGACTATGAATTAGGTGAGGTTGCACCTTTTATTTAATGTAATGTTTTTATTCGAAAAAAGTTACAATGAATAAGTGGAAAATACTGAAAGAAGAAAACGATGGGACAATTGTTAATAACTTGACATTTAAATTTCAATCATTTTTAATCTCGGAATAATTGTAGAATGATGAATTTTTAAACAAATGTATAATCGAAATTTTTTATTTCATTTTAGTTCATTATCATTGGCCGAGGGTAAGTTCGATAGACAACTAATGTCTTTTGTTTTGTGGAATGTGAGGGATTTCTCTTATATTTTTTTGTATCTTTTAACAGTGGCTCAATTCACAACGAGAAAAACAAAGAATTATTTGGGGTTATAAAATTCTGTTCCTTGACGTTCTCTTTCCGTTGTCTCTAAAAAAGTTTATCTTTGTCGACGCTGATCAAATTGTTCGAGCGGACATGAAAGAACTGGTTGATTTAGACCTTGAAGGTATCTATTTTTACGACCACAATAATATAGTGCAATTTTTGAATCCATGGTTCGAAGATGGAAAAATTTCCCCATCTTTGACGAACTATCGTGGATTAAAAAATTTCACTGTGTGCATTTATGAATTGCTCATTTCAAAATATTAAATATACGAAACATAATAATATGCTTTGGTTATCATTAAATTAATTATGACCTTTTTTAGGAAATCCGTATGGTTACGTACCGTTTTGTGACTCACGTACTGAAATGGAAGGTTTCAGGTGGGTTTTATGTATAGAGTCTATACAAGTCTATACTATAGACATTTATGTATACATTTAATGTAAAGGTTTAATACTCTACTGTAATTTTTTTTAATATTTTATTTTAGATTTTGGAAACAGGGCTATTGGAAATCACATCTAGGGAAGAGAAAATATCATATTTCAGCTTTGTGAGTAAAAAAATACTTTGTGAACAAAAGATTAAATCTTGTAAATTCTAATCTTTTTTTTATTTCCTTATGATTTACAGATATGTAGTAGATTTAGTCCGTTTTAGAAGAATAGCTGCTGGTGACCGGCTGAGAGGTCAATATCAAGCTCTAAGTCAAGATCCAAATTCTCTCTCTAATTTAGATCAGGTACGTTTTGTAACATAATTTGTTTCTGGTATGCAATTTTTAATTTTTTATAAATGTTATACAACTAATTTTGGATTGCGTGTTGAATGATTATTCAGGATTTACCAAATAATATGATACATCAAGTGGGTATCAAAAGTCTGCCTCAAGAATGGTAATATATCCTCTTAAAAAATAATAATTAAGGAAATATCTTTTTTGTCATAAGTTAACTTTAATTCAAAATTTCAAGGTGCTATTGCGAGACATGGTGCGATGAGGCGTCAAAAGCCCAGGCTAAAACAATAGATTTGGTAGGACTACATCGACTGAAATAACATCATGTATTTTACTTTGTAGATAATTTGAGATTTTTAGGTGAATGTTAAGTAACGTTGTTTCTGTTTAATTTCTATAGTGTAATAATCCTCAAACGAAAGAACCGAAATTGGACGCAGCTCAGCGAATTGCTCCTGAGTGGAAGGGATTTGACGACGAAATTCGTGAGTTTCAAAATCGGATTCTGAAATCAAGAAAACATGACGAGTTGTGATTTGTGATATGAAAAATAAGTATATTATACATACATTTTACTTATGTATTGTGGCCGAATGATGTTTTTCTATTGTGATTCTGCCATTCTTTCTTAAAAGTCAAATTTTTCAACCATATTTAACTACCGTAATATTATTGAATATTTAATCATATAATGATTATATAATACTACATAAAGTACAATACTACGTGTCCGATTGTTTCACTTGTTATTTTACTGAATGAAATGCCTAATTGTGTTCAAATGAAATCATGAGAACACGTATGTGAAAAAAACCATCCAAGTTAAACCCTTTCCATTTGATTATTAATTGCACATCTCACCAGACGTTTTCATTGAGAATCCTTCGAATGTTCTTTAGTAAATGTACTCAAAGAAGATGTACTTAATGCATGTATTGGAATTGTTCATCTCAAATTGAGATTCTCAATGGTTCGTTGGAAAAATTTTTACATACTAATACATACTATTTAGCAAGGAGATACAGGGTGGGAAGGACACCTGAACACAAAGTGTTTCCACTGGGAGATTTCCAGCAAACACTAGTATCTCAAGACTGGGGTACCCCAAACATTACTTTGCAATAACATACAAAATGTCTTCAAAAGATTAAAATTTTACAAAATTCCTATTGACATTGATGGGTCAGCGCTGACCCGAATCGGCCGACTCAAATATTATTTTTTAATAAAGATATGACTACGAGCCTTTGTACCTTTGTTGTCCACCTCAATAGACATTGTGCCATTGATGTACATGAAACTCATGAATTAAGCGTTTATAAATTACGTAACGCAAAGGATGGGGGGTGCCAGTAGTGACCTCCGTTACAAACCGTTACGAGGGGTCAGGGGGTAATATGGAAAAGCATTATGTAACGCTTTTAATGAGTAGTAAAAAATTATTCGCGGCGGTTTATAATTTAGTTTCAAATCCTTTTTTCAAAATCAATCAAGTTGTAGGGAAATTTTTGCTAAGAAATAAGAATATACTTTATTTACGTTTACTCCCATACTTAAACTTTATAACCACGGGAGTCCTCGTGGTAGTGTCAACTTATGCTATAGTTTTACTGCAAAATCTTTTTGTTTACTTATAAATCAATAAATTCTTGTTTTATTAAGAATCCTATTCCATAATTTTACTTTAAAAATTCACAACACATGCCCGATACACCAAAATGTTCGTCTAGACCTAGAAAGACAAAATCCGAAGAGGTTTGTCGAGGATTCTCACTTTTGAAATTTTGAAAATTCAAAAACTGAAATTTTTCGAAATTTTGACACTTTTACAAATGTTGTCTTGCACTAACTTTTTGAACTGCCTATTGCACTTAGAAAACAATGGCCCACTTCGTTTTTTAATTTTAGGTTGAAAAAAAAAGAAAAAAAAAATTCTAAAACTTTTGGTGTAAATTGAATTAAATTCAATTTACACAAAAAGTCAGCAATTTACTAAATTGCTGACTCTCTTTTAATTGTCATTTAAATATTTAACGGGTACTTAATATAGGTAAAACTTATAAAAATCATATTCTTAAAAATATATAGGTATTACAAGATGTGAGTACACGGGTGGTATTTGATTCATAATCGACCTTTCTAAGGTACCCCCACGAACTATAGTGCGTAAGTACCAATCGTAATATAAACCAAATAGTTTTATTAAGTTAATGAATGAAAACATGGTTCTTTAAGTCGTACTTTAAATCTGTACACTCGTAGTAGGATAGACGAACATTTTGAGTCATGTAGGCAGTATTAGCCACAGACAATTTAATTGTCGGCTGAAATTGTAAATACCAACGTGTTTGTTAATTGTCATAAAGTTCCCCGAGGGCAAGCGCGCCGCAGGCGCAACTTGTTTATTCTTAAATATTTTGGATTCAAATGCAGTTTGGAAACTACTTGAGTGTGTTGTGGTCATTGTCATCAGTCAGCCTGAACGGCGTTGAATCAAACTGTATTTAATTTATGAACATAATTTTAAAAATAAATAAAATTCAAATTAAAAATCTCGTGTAAGACTTGGACGCCGTTCTATTGTCTTGCAAATATTTTGTTCCTTGCGAATAAAAATGATGAAAAATTGTCAGTGTCTGTATATGGAAATGTACAGAAAAAAATGTCATTGAATAATAATAAAGTCGTCAAAATAAAACCAATTGAATTCCCCCCCCCCCTCTCAAGATGATTACGGTCTCAAAAAAAGAGAGAGAGAGAGAGAGAAATAGCTTATTGATTGTGAGTTGACGCTCAGATCCGAAAAGTTTATGGTGCGTTCTTTCTTGATATAAAGAGAGAAAGAGGAAAAGTGCATTTGGTTATCCTAATACTCGTAACTCCATGTCCTCCGTCAATTTCATTGAATGCCAAAAATTCCAAATTTCTTATTCATATCCCTAAACTACCCCGCATAAAAGACGCAGAATCCCCTCCATGACCATTCCTCCTCCATAAAAAAAAGAGGGAAATAGTTTTCATCCTAAATATAAAAAAAAGAAGAGCCGCCTTTTCATGCCACGTTGACGTTTACGTTTCCTCCAAAAGAAGAGTTTATCCTCTCTCTCTCTCTCTCTCTCTCTCCTTTTTTCAAAAAGAAATATTTTACAAGGGAGTTTGTTGGATATTGGGAGGAATGAATATATAAAAATTTAAATGTTTTTCACTCAAAAGGAAATTTATATGGCATGTTTACATTGCCATTTATTTGTACAAATGTCATATCATGCTGTCATCATGTAAATACAAAAAAAACATTTTCATTGAAAAATCATGACAAAAGCCGCCAAAAATGTTTTTCACCATTCCAGCCTCTTCTTCTTGTTGGAAGAGGAGAAAGTAAAAAAAAAGAGGCCAGCTGGGCCCTCCCTTTTAGCATTGATTTTTGATTTTCATTGTACCCAGTCATTCCAATTTGAATTTATACATTCTTCTCTTTCTCTCTCTCTCTCTCTCTCTCTCTCTCTCTCTCCAAGGAATGCTAAAATATTTTTTTATAAAAAAAACTTCAACTCTCTCGACTGTCATGATCTATGGGAAAATTTTGGGAGGCAATTTTGATGCAAGGGCTAATACACAAGGGAAATGTGCTCCAGTTTTTTTTGGGTAGTAGAATTTTAGACTAAAAATTCTCTCTAAAAAAAGTTCAGGTTCAGTTGGCTTGCCCGAGAAATGTGAGGGGTTGTGGTGTTTGGAAGGCACTTGAGTTGAGCTACTTGAAAAGGTTTTTGATGTGTAAAACTTGAAAAAAGTATTTTCGAGTTGGTTTTTCCCTTCTTGATGGTCTCAGCTGGAGTTGACAGAGTCCATTTTGAACCAGTCAAGCGGAATTGGGACGAAGCAGATTTTTTAAGCTTCGATTAGCTCTCTCACTCTCTCTCTCTTTCTCTCTTTACATTTTACTATATTTTATATTATTCACAATAAACTCAATTCTTCATTCATTTATTTCTTGACAGCCAACACAAACAAATTATTTTTATTCCTAATTTTAACTATTTTTTTTATTCATTTTAATCGTTTACTTCAACGCCGTTCCTTGAAATTTTGACTATGGACGGCAGCAAGAAGAATGGTTCTTGCATGTTGATAACTTCAATGACAATTTTTTTTTAAAAAAAAGTCAAGGGACAAGAAAAGACGGGGGGAAATGTCGACACAATAAAATAATCTAGGAATCTTAAAGCCACAACAAGTCTCCATTTTGGCTTTCGTCTCTAATTTCTCCTTTTTTTTGCTCGTCCTCGTCGAGTTGATGAATGGGTTGACGCGTTCAAGAATTGGAAGTGAGAGAAGAAAAAAAAAGAATGATAATTTGTTGAGTAAGTTACTTGAACAAGTTTCATCATTTCAAAAACTTTTTTTCCCTCTCTCTTTCTCTTTTGTGTGTGTGTGCATTTCTTCAACCCAAATGGTTCATGTTCTCGTGTCATAACTTGTGTTTTATATTCCTCCCGTTTACTATACATTCCACATGATTTACGCTTTCTTTTCCAATGAAAACTCCCTCTCTCTCGTTTGGTTAAATGGACACGGCTCTCTATATGCACAGCTGGCTGTGACTATTATGTCAGGAAAAATTGCAAAAAATTTCACGAGGGAAATAAAAAATATTTTTTGCAGTACAAAATATTTTCAATTATTTTTTGTTGTGATGAATTGACCTGTTTGGATTAGTAACTTAATTATTTTTAATTTAATCTCAATTTATTGTCACCAACTTCGTTGAATCTAGAATTCCATTTCACCACAAAAACAGCTAAAAACAATCGAGTGGCGTCCAACTTTTCAATTAAAATTTTTGTACAAAAAAATATTTCAATTTATTATTGAGTATCTTTTGAATAAAAAAAACATTTTAAAAATGAAATGACATTAAATGAGATGGAATTGAGCATTCAAAGAAGAAAAAACCCCATTTTTTCCTACAAAAGAAATGAAGTCACAACAAAATGTAGGGAATGTGTAGTACATCTTTTAAGACGGTTTCTGAGACAATTTTCTCCAAAGCTCTCCTGACCTCCTTTCTCCTCCCTGATAAAAACGACTTTCTCTTTTTTTGGGAACCACACAGACACAGAATTGTAGACCTCCCTTTTTTCAGGAGAAAATAATTGTTGCCATCTCTTTCAATTAGGATTAAAATCTTGGAGATTCTCAAGTCAGGGAAAATCCAGGGAAGGTGAAAGCCCCCTCCTTGTTAAATGGAGATGGAGAAAGAGACTTTCTCAATTTTAAATTCTACGAATTCCTCAACTTCTCAACAAGACCACCCAACTGGAAAACTTAAGACTTACAATTCCGGCAAAGAAACAAGAGAGGAGAGAGAGAAAGTCCTCATAAATTATTTTCAACATACTTTTCAGCTATCCAGCTTTTCAACTTTCTTTTTTTTACAAAAAAAGGGGAGAAAACTCGTGTATGCATTTGAATGTCACCCATGGTGCGCTTTATAGTGGAAGCCCGCACTGGGTTAGTTTTTAGGACTTAAAAAATGTAAGCGTGTGTGCTGCCGGTTGTCGCTTAACAAGTCTTAAGTCAAAAATTCGTACAGTCTACGCTTTCTCTCTCCTAAAACCCTCCTTTTGCAACCTCATGAATATTCATGTACATCAACTTTTTTTACTTCCCAAAAAAACTGACGGCATGGAAAAACAGAGTTGTGTTATATATCTTGAGAGAGAGAGACTAAAAAAATTTGTGTAAAAAAAGAGGATAATAGAAATAAAGAGAAGGAATGGGAGATGGAGAAAGTATGCAAAAGGCGGAAAAAAACTGCAACAAAAAATTTTATTCCCCACGGCTAAATTCGATAAATTATTACGAGAAATAAAAAACAGTTTTTTTTATTTCAAAATTTGTTTTTTTGTTTTGTCCCCATCAGTCTTTCGAGTGGTACACAACAAGAAAAAGCACAATTCAGTTGAGCGGCGTCCAAGCCTTTACAATTAAAAATAAAATGTTTTGTATAATTTCGACGCCAATTCTCAATTTTAAGCCCCGTGATTCACTACTTCGAAGGTTAGAAACAGTAGTGTTTTGTATTTCATGTTGAATTCTGAATAAAACCAAAGAAAAAGTCCATTTGCTGTTTGCACTTGTCCACTGTCTTGAAATCAACTCTGAGCCCATCTTTCTCCATAAGAGTAAAAGGGAGGGAAAGTCAACAGTTTTTGCTTTTAGTCCTTTTACTTTTATTACTTCTCTCTCTCACTGCTATCTCATCTTAATCTAATCTAATGTAATGACATTAGCGGAGATTCCAAATCAACCCAAGTGATACAGACCACTTTCTCTTTCTTTCTCTCAAAATGGATAAAATAGTCAACTCTCATCCCTTTCTTGTCTATACATGAGACGCCCAACTTTTTTTCTTCTTGGACTCTCACTTTATAAAAGCCAACCCATGTTCTGTGTCATCCACATTGGAGCACTGCAGAGTGTCAAAGATGAAATAAAAATTTCTTTAAGCATGAAAGAACTATTAAATATTATGAAAAATAATTTACAATGAAAATTATTTCAATGAAATTTAATTCTACAATGAAAAGTTATTAGTTTTATTTATTCCACAACCCTTAAGAATTAAATCGTATACCCTCAATGTTTTTACAAAATTCAAAAATAAAGCTCAAAAGAATATACAATAAAATTATTGTTTCAATTTATGTTGACTAAAGTACAATAATTATCGATATCTGTCAATTTAATGTTTACTTTTGTTTGTACGCTTAACCCAAATTTTCAATTTCCTATTACCGTAAAATCTGAAATAAGCGACCGGTCGCTCATTTGTCAAATAAGGTCAGGGGGTGGACGCTTATTAAAGAGTGGCCGGTTATTTAAGAGTGGACGCTTAATTCAGATTTTACGGTAATTGATGTCATTTTAGACATGTTTTTGTAAAATGTTTGTGTTTTGTGGGCCGATGGCCAAATCAACGAGAGAAATAAATAATAAGAATTCTACAACTTGAACGCCGTTTTACTGTTTTTATCAAACGGGGACCCAAACGTACTAATGTTCCTCCACAGTATCGACATTCATTCTGAAGTAAAATAATTGAGATTTCACAATAATTAACATTTTATTAATTATTTCAATTTAAAATTCCACAATATAAATCATTATTTAAAAAATTTTAAACTTGAACGTTGTTTAGCCGGTTTTGGGGAACGGAGTATGCAGTATAAACCAAGTTCCGCAAAATTCTCAATATGCAAAAGGAAAAGTCTAAAATAAAATGAATTAAAAAGAATTAAAAAGTTTAAACACAATTAATGAAGAATATTGAAAGGAGGTCCATCCACACCAAAAAAAAGATTGGATAAATGTTGGCAATAATAATAAAGAGAGTGGTAAAATGGCATCAAAAGATGATCCGAGAGGGAGATAGAGTCGACTCATAAAGCAAAAGGAAATGGCATTTGGCTTGACTTTAACTACACTCCAAAATCCACCCAGTCCCAGCAAGGCAGCTCCCAAAAAAGAGGAAAGGCTGGTGGGGGGGGGGGGTACTTATCTCATCGTGAGAGTTCCCCCCCCCCAAAAAAAAAAATTCCAACTGCAAAAAAGAACAAACGGCCTACACACTACAGTAAACAACAAGAGAGAGAGAGAGAAGATGAAACTGGCCTTATTTTATTTTTACGAAGCGGAAAGAAAAGAGTACAAGTCTATTTCCCTAAGGAAACAAGAATGAGGAGTAAATTTGACATAAATTGTTTCTGAAACCTCCCCCCTTTCCTTCATCCACAATCTTCTCTCTCTCTCTCCACTATGGAGAAAAGCAACTTTCTCTCATTATGAACAACACAAAATATTTTTTTTATGACAATTGACATGTTTATTCCAAAAACTGAAAAATAAAATAAGAAAAAATTATTCTCTTTTTTCCCATTTTTAAATATTCCCTTTCCCTCTTCCATAAATTCTCTTTGAGGGAGGTCTAAAAAAAAGATTATTTTTTGTCAAGGACGTAGAAAATGGAGATGGAAAATTATTTAAATTGAGAATTAAATATTTATCCCTCTCTTCTACACAACTTGCACGCCACTCACTCAAAATACTTTCCATTTTGTCATGACCCTGGAATATAGAAGTATGTTTTTGCATGAAGTTTTAGATTTTGCAAAGGACATCGTGACCTTTGGCCTTAGGTGAAAATTTTAAAATGAAATTTTAATACTCCATGCATGACATGAAATTAGTCATTCTCGCTTTTTTGCAAAAAAGAATAAATGGGGTGAGGGGGGAGTGGGGGAATGTTACACTTGCAATTATAATTTCAGGAGTAAATGTATTTAAACCAAGAAAACTATTTTCCTTTTGTTCTTTTAACAAGGGACCAAGTCAAAGGGACAATTAGAATGTCTTATGTTGAACAATTTTCTTATTATCACAATTATTTCTTTCTTTCTACGCATCTCCTAATCTTGTTTCATAAAATTTTCTCTCTCTCGTCGTTTGTCGTTCCACTCTCATTTTTTGGGGGGCCTCATCTCTCCCATTAACTCGTAGAGTAAAAATTAGAGTTTTTTTACACTTGAGAAATGAAGATCGTCATCCTTTTTTGTGGAGGATGACGATGAGATTTCACGGCTTTTTGCACTGCCCTTCCACTCGAGTCGTTAATATCAGAGGCTTTCTCTCTAGTCGGCACTACAGCTTATAGCCAGTGAAAAAAAAAGTTTTGGGCCATATGCTTATGGAGAAAGGCTTTTATCATGTGTAATTATGCTGGAACTGGAGAGTCATAAGGAAGGAGAATATTTTTTACGTTAATTTGTAATTAGATTTTAAATATTTAACAAATGGTACAATCCTGTATTTAGTTTTAAAATTTAAATTAGTTGAACGCCGTTCACTACATTTTGTACTGTTTTACGGTATACCTGCTGTAGGTTGTGTTTTCCCAATCCTTTTGAATTGTAACTAAATAAAACTGATCATTTTTCAGTACATGCCTCGTTTTTTTTGATAGAAAATTAAATGGGAGTTCATTGGTCGTTGGAATATTTGAAAAAAGGGATTTTTCAACTAAAAAGAAAAATCTCTACAAAATTTCTTGGACCATACAGCCCCTACCCTTTTGTCTAGAGAATTTGAAGCTAAAAAAATTTCTTTAGATTTGTTGATGTTGGGAGACTCTCCTTTCCCTGGTCTAAAGTGGAGGATGAATGAATGGACGGGTAATTCGTCATTCATGGGCCATTACCTTGACATTGGCACTGGAATTGGCAATTGGCCTTGGCCACTCTCTCTCTCTCTCTTAAAAGAGAGAATGGGTAGAGACTATGGGTTGACCATATTTGATTTCTCTCTCTCAAATAGTCAGCGAGACGTGAAAGTACCAACTTAGTTTCTTGAACCCTTTCTCTTCTTTTCTACATTGTACAAATGTTCCATTGTTTGTTTTTGTCCCTAAAAACTACTTGGTTCATCTCTGTCCACTCTCTCTCTCTGTATTTAAAATGTACAACTTGGACGCCATTCCAACAAATTTACACCTCGCCTCTCGCTTATGTGCCTAAGTTCCATAGTCAATTTTAGGGTGAAAGTAAAATAATGGAAAGTTTATTGAAGATTGTACATTCAAAATTGTTGTGATTTCCGGTGAAAAAATATTTTTGTGATTTTTCTGAAATTGAGAGAGAGAGAGGGAGAGGGGGGACTCGTTACGTGTTGTAAGACTAGTGGATTGGCCTATAGGAAAATTGAGGATGGGAGTAGGAGCCAACACATCATTACATGAATCCAGGAGAGCTGGTGGTAGAGCCCATGGGTTTTACTTTTGTACGTACAAGAGAGAGAGAGGACTCGTGTGATGATTCTCTCCTTTCCACCTCTTGCACAATTCTAGGAAGACCTATTATTATTGTGATGTGATCTGTGACTCTCCACATGCACGTTTACAATGCCTACACATCTTACATATGTTCTCCCCAACCCAAGAGAGAAAGTCAGCTTCTTTCTCTCTCTTTACCCAAACCCAAAAAAGCTGGGGACTCTCTCTCTCTCTATCTCTCTGTGTCTGTATGGACGACGCAGGAGTAATCCTTTGAATCCCACTACGCAGCTTTATTATAGGGAAAAAGGGGTTGTAGATGTGGAAGGATGTTGTATCACATTATTTTCTCTATATAAAATTCTCTATCCAAAGTCTATATCTCTGCATTACATCATTCCCTTCCGTTACACTTACACCCCCCCCCCCTCTTTCTCTGTACAGTCTGTGCTCTGTCTGTAGGAGAGACAGAGACGGTGAGCTTTAGAGTTGGCAGTCTTCATTTCGAAGAGAGAGAGAAAGAGCCCCCGTGTTTCTTGCGGTGAAATAATTTTGGGCTGAGAGCCGCATACTCGCTTTTTCTCATGGAGAAAGTCAAAGGAATCAAATTTTAGTTCTCTTTCGTCAGTCGACTCGTCCGCACCATTCTTTCTTGCGCTCCACTTTCCTTTTCTCCAGTTGAGTTGTACGGAGGAAAAAAAGCCACGAAATTTTGGCCACCAATTTTTTTGGCTAGTGACTTGTTCGACTTGGACTTGTGTGTGTCGGAAGTGAGAAGAGTTAACTTGCCAACTTTTATTATTCCCTCAAATGGGGAGTGAGGACAGAAAGGAATTGACAATGTCGTTTAGCACATGTGGATCTCGATAGCTACAACTTTCTCCTTTTCTTTCTTTTGCTTGTGAAGAAAAAAAGATTTGAATGGAGAATCGAGTTATTTTTTTTGGTGGGTGTTAAAGTGCAAATTCTAACACTTTTCTTTTTTTTTCTCCCTTTCCACATGAGTGAAAGTCAAGACGCGTCAACGTCAGAGACAATGTGAAAATTGCAAATAAGTTCTCGCTCCCTTTCTCTCTCTCTGTGGGGGAAAACAAATAATATAAAAAGTGAGTTGAGTTCATTTTCTCCATTTTTGACACTTGACGTACATGTTTGACTTTCTCCAAAAAAAAAGGAAATTTATTTTTTTTAAAAAGGAAATGAACTCAGGTTTGATTCTTTTTTTTACGTCACTTTCTCTTTTTCAAAATTCTCTATTCCTAATGTAATACCACGCTAAATATTAATCCTATAAGTACATGTTGAGTTTTTTGTGGAATATTTATCAAAGAGTGGCGTCCAAGTCCAACAAATATTTTTAGAAATAAATTTGGGATTTTTTTTCAAAATAAATTACAATTAAAAATAGTTAACTGGCATCAAATCAAAGTATCAATTAGAAAACAATTTTAATCTTCATATGAAATTCATTTCTAACTTTAATTGTAAACTTTCAATGAGAAACCTACACATAAAAGATACCTACTGAGATTTTGAAAACCGAAATTAGTGACTTACGCTTGAACGGCGTTGAAGTGACTCAAAAAAAAAGTAAAATAAAGAGAATGCAAGTCCTAATTAAACTAAAATAAATGGAGTAACTTTCCCTATAGAAAATTCATCAACTAAAAATCTCGTTCATGTGAATAAAAAAATAGAATTGAATAGAAAGGAAAGGTTAGACCCGAGAACTGGACCACATGAAAAAGAAAAAGTTTTTCGAGTAGGAGTTGGAGTTCAAGTTGGATGAATAAGAGGAAGAGAGAAAGAGAGAGAGATGATGAAGCGTTTGGGAGGAGAGAAGGTAGACTAAAAAAAAGCTTTAGGCCATTCAAGTTCATCCACGTCAAACTCTCCACTTTTTGACCACCAAGACACAAATCAAATCACAGAGAGAGAAAGTACAAGTACATGGAAAGGTAGGGTAAAAAAGAAAATTTTGAAACGAGTTCTCTAAATCAATTCCCTCAGCTTTCTCTTCCTCTTCTTGAGGTTAGGCTTCTTAACTTAAATTGGCTTCACTTTCATTCTCAACTCGATTCGTTAGTGGTTTTTTCCCTCCTTCCATCTCCCTCTTCAAAATCCTCAATCCTCGAGTAATACTAACCCCAGACTTTCTCTATGGTAATCTTTATCATTAAAAAACAAAAAAAAATATATAATGAACCCAAGGGGAAAACCTTTCCCTCAAAAAAAATCCTGGATCAGAATTCACAAAGGTAAAGAAGAAACCCAAACACAGAAAATAATGACGACAAAATAAGTATCCCCACAAAAAAAGAGAAAGGAGCAAGAAAGAGAGAGAGAGAGTAGTGGCCTTGTATTTCAAGTTCCGGTGTCACCCTCGGTCACAGCCGTTGTCCCCTGTCATCTTTCTTGCACTTTCTTTTTTTTCACTTTCCCCTTACTCTCTCTCTCTCCCTGAGTGTGGTCTTGTATATGGGATTTAATGTAGACTATAAAATGTTGGCAATTGGTATAGTTTGTCTCTTTGTGTGGTCCATGACTGTCCCAGTCTGTAGATTTACCGTTTGCCTCCACTCAAGTTCATTTACTCTCATCTTTCTTCCCCCCACAAAAACGGCGGTTCTTTATTTCCTCTAAATTGTCCCCACCCAAGGACCTTTCTTCTCCCTGACCAAAAACTTGACCAAACAGCTGAACGGCGTTCAAGTATGAGAAAATAGAGAGAATTTTTTACAAATGAAAATATTTTTGTTAAATTTCAAAGAGAGACCAACAAAACTAGAATTGTGTTGGGAGAGTAAAAGTAAAAAATTCTCGTGGTCATACACTAAAAAAGGATCGATTGTTAAAACCCCCTGGAGGCTTTCTCCCTTCCATGTAGAACGTCAATGTTGACTATGAATTTTCTCCCTTGCTTTCCCCTCCATTCATCTCCTCCATCTCCATTCAAGAGGAACGGACCTCTCTCTCTCTCTCATGTTACCACATCAGTCAACATTCCTCCATTTTGGGTGGACAGAACAGATACGAGTGGGTGGATGAGTTTCAGTTTTGCATGTAAAAAATATTTTCTCTTGGTGAAAGTATAGAGTCTCCTCCCCCAGTTTAAATATTTAAACGTGACATTGTCATTTATACTTCTCTTATGTCTACAATTATGACAATTTGGACAAAAAAAGAGCGATTAAAATGAGTTTAATATGCAACTGGCCAATTCCCAAAGTCCCCCAGGGCTCTACTTTCTCCTCTTCAAAATTCCTATTGTGGCGTATGTTTTTTCCATGGTATAAAATATGGAGAATGAGGGGGGGAGGGGGAGTGTGGGTATTTTAAATCGTTCTTCATTGTACAGACTTTCCCCTCAATCTTCCTTCATGTAAGCTCCAATTGAGTCGAGTTAGACTGAACTGAGGACAGAGATAAGCATAAATCGCAATCTTTTTTTAAAGGCATACAACCAGACGGGCATTAGATGAAAAGTTGGAGGCTTTTCTCCATTGATTTTCATTTTCCAAAGACTTCTATAGAAATAGAGGGGGGAAAAAGCATCTTTCTTTTATTTATGGATTCTCTTTTATATTTTTTTTAACATGCATAACATGGCATATATATCCCCTCTTTCGACTACGTTGGAGAAAGCAACAGGGAGCAAGTTTTTTTCTTTTTTTGGTGAAATATTCGGGACAATGAATGGGGAAAATAGGAATATGAGAGAGAATATTAAATTTTCAAAGAGGAAGGAATTTCTCTCAAATGACAAAAGCAAGAGGCTTTGATTTTGAATTTTAACATGAAACCAACTTCAAATTTAGCTCCAAAAAAAATCTTTCATGACAATTTTTTTTTACTATTTATTACCTTACGGATAAAGTTACAACTTGTTGAGAAAAAAAAAGATAAATATTTTATAGAAATTGGAGAAATAATCTGGATTTATTTTTTTATTAAACAAATTTTTTTTCAAAAAAAAGTAGAGGAAGAAAGTACATGAAAATAAAGATAAAGTTTTTTATGTAGAAAATTATAATTCAACATTTATTGATTTTTTTTGTTGAACCACCTCCCCCCCCCCCCCCCCTTCTACTTTCTCTACAGTCTACGCTTTTCAAAATGTCTCTATTTTTTGTCATCTGCTTTGTATTGATTTAATTTTGAGGACAGTCTGGCTCTTTTTCATTTCCGGGTCCGGGTGCTGCTGTCCCCCCCCCTCTTTTCTCCGCTTTCATCATGTCCAGTTTTATTTGGCCGATGGCTAGTAAAATTATATGGTGGGGTTGGTCTTGTTTGTGTGGGCTATTAGTTAATTGTGTTTGGTGTAGGGAATGTGGAGTAAATGAGCAAGGAACGAATGCTTTTAATTACTCTTGTTGAATCATTCATTAACCCATTTTCCCTATTAAGGTACCCACCCTCTTGTTTTATTAGCTAAAATCGTTTTTGGCAAAAAATATTTGGGACAATTTTCTTCTTCTATTGAATTTCTGTGCGAAAAATTATTTGTCAGTATTTTATTTTTGTGGGACTTGAACGCCGTTCACTCGATTCTTCGAAATATTTTTTCTATGGCTAAAATTTAGTTGTAATGCGTTTCATAAATGACGAAATCGTAGTAAAAAAGTGCAAGTGGCGTTCAAATTGAACAAAAAAAGTCACTTAATATTTTTATTATTTATTTATTTCACTTTCTTCCTACATGTTGCATCTTCATCCCATTTTTTCAGAGGTAAATGGTTTTGGGGGATTTTTAGTAGAAATATCAAAAAAGAAAAAGGGACAGATTCTGGCATTCCCACCACAAGAGTTTTTTGGGGTCCTGGGAGAGGACAATGAAAAGCTAACAAATTTAAAGAGGAATGGGAATCCCAAGTCTGGTGGATTTTCAAGTTTTTTTTGGGGAACATGATTCCCCACTTTGACTTTTTGCTCCCCTTCATTCAACACAACCTCATTCTTCTCCTTTTCTTATTTGTACAAGCCGCAAGGCTCCCCCCTTCTAAGAAAGATCAAGTCTAAATGTAAGACTGTTAGCTCTTTGACGCTCTCCATCTCCCATTGTGTATTCCCCGTCACATTGAGTCAGCGAGCGTGAAAAGGATCTTTTTGCGAAGACTAAATCAAAGCTTTTATCTTTTATGGAAATGAGATGAAAACAAAACCTTTTTTTTTGTTTTTCCAATCACCCAAAAAAAAATCTTCTCTCTGGTCCTGTCTCTCTCAATTCAACGTTTTATTTGTTAAGGTTCTCTTCAAAAATAGTCAAAATATTTCTCTTTCTGTCTCTCTTGAAACATTTTACTCCATTTCAATTCAAAAAAGCTCTTGAAAATTTCCATGATATTCCCCCTCCTCGTTCAGTTTCTAGTTTTGTGTGTGTTGTTTAAAATGAAGCTAATAATACAAAAACTTTTTTCTATCGATTTTCTCTCTTCCGTTTCCTGTGAGAGAAAGCTCTCAATGTGGAGATTGCCACTGTGTTGTTTTTTTGGAGAGGGAATTTGATGACAAAGTTTTGTTGAAATTGTGTAATAAAAAAATTTTGGGATGTTTGTTGTTGTGTATTTTTAGAATGAGATTGAAGATGCGACCACCAAGGAGTTGTTCCCTTTTTCCATTGGTGTATCCCCTCATCTTTGTCATTTCCGGATTTGGTGGACAATCTTCTTCTTTGACCACCAGTACGGGTGGCCCTGATTCTCCTGAAGCAGAGGCACGAGGTAAGAATTTATTTTTTTTCTTTGAAAAAATTTATTTTATTTTTGTCTTACTTCAACGCCGCTTACAGCTCATGCCCACCTTTTGCCAAACATTTGGTAAAGGTAGTAAGTTTTACTAAGATCCAGATTTATCCTAATTGTTATGGTCCTTTGTTTCGACGCCATTTGACAAAATTATTACCCAAACTGTCATTACTGTTGGAGGTGTCAAGGGGAATTAGAGTACAAGAAAGTTTTTCAAAAAAATACCCACTTTTTCAAAAATATTCTCGGGGTCATAAAACTGGGAGGGAGGGGGCGGGCGGTTGTGACGACCCTTAAGAAAAGAAAGAGAAATAGTAGAAGAGGCTGAAGTGAGAGAGAGAAATTTAAGTTCTTTGTTATACTCCTTTTTGATGAATGGGAGGGACGACGGGAGAAATCTGAAGAGTGTAGGAATTCTAATTTGTGGTCCACACAAAGAAAGAGAGAGAGAGAGAAAGCATCTGTGTGTATTTCCGCCACCAGTTTCCCTTTCATTTCATAACCGCTATTTTATATTCCTCCCGTTTCCTCCACATTCAACATATCCGTAGCGGAGTATCTCGACAAAAAAGTCCTTTTGCTTACCCCCCAAAACTCACGAGTCTCCTCTGAGAGGCACGTCTCAAAAAATAGTCCAAGGCAGAGCCAAAAAATACGTGGCCTCTTCTATAAAGAACCTTCACTTGTAGAAAAGGAGAAAAGAGATTCAGTTGCTTTCTCCTCATGAAAAATCGTAGGGGTAAGACAAATGATTTCATGTCATCACCATTGGTGCACCTTCCCTTTGAGAGGGCTCTGTCCCAGACATAGACAGACGCACTACCCTCACAATTTATTCTTTTTGTGCACCCAAAAATTAGACAAATTTGAATTTCCCCCACCCAACCCCAAAATTCTCTCATTTGTCATCCCTCTTTCATTTTCTCCCGCTCAAAAACAAGAGGAGTACAAAGTAACAGGTTAAATTTTAAATAGAGTTAAATATAAAATGTTATAGTGTTGGTAACCGGACGCCATTAGAAATTTCCTTAATAGCCTCGCCATTCCTCTTGTCCTTCCAAGTGGAGAAAGAGAAAGTGGGAGCCAAATGAACATTAATCTTGGGAAAGAAAAATCTTTATCTTTATTTTCATCTTGACTGGCTTTCTGTGTGAGAAAGGGACTAAGGACTCCCGTCCAGTCCATACTCAATGGTCATCTTTTAGTAGCCTCTGTCATTGTCCCTGTCGTTTTCACTCGTTCCCCTTACCCAAGCATTTTAGGCTAGCCAAGACACACACACACACAGAAAGTCTCTGGTAGAGACGGGGGGAAGAAAGAAATACGGACTTTCTCTTTTTTTTGCAAGGCCTCCTTTTGTTTTCTTCATTGGCAAGCCAAAACTAAGCCAGTGGAGAGAAGAGAGAGAAGATTGACCGATTTCTTGGTTTGGCTCTCTCTCTCTCTCCATTCGAATTTCTCCAAAGAGAAAGCGGCCCAAAAATGGAGAGTCAGTGCCAATGTTCATGAGCTATGGCCCCGTTTCTTAGCAGGAGAGGACCCACCACCAACAGAAAAAAAGAGTTTGTCACCAAGTCAAAAAAAAATGGAGAAAGCAAAAGCAATGTCTGTGTCTTTTTGTGGCTAACAGACCAGACTTTCTCTTTTTTTTGCCTGTAGGGAATAGGAAAAGGAGAAAAATTGCAAATAAAAAGTCCCCACTCAGCTTCCAACACTTCTTATGAATACATCCCCCAACCTCTTTCTTTCTCTCTGCTGGAGTAGCATAAACTTTCCACTTTTGGCCAGCTGGTTTATATCCCTCCTCCTACAAATCTCCCCGACAAAAAAAACTTGCAGGGTGTGTACTCCTCCAAAAAATATTCAGTATTTTTTTCACCCAAAAAAAGAATTGTCCCTCGTAAATCGTTCCAATGCCGATTCTCTTCCGCCGGACCCAATCCCAATCCTTGGAATGTTGAGACTGTGAAGAAGAAAAAGGAGGGGATTTATGTCAATCCCTTGTTCTTTTTTTATTTGAACGTGTCCCTCTCTCTTTCCTCCTTTAAATGTCTCTTTCTATCTACATTATTTTCCATCTCTCCAATCAAAAACTCCTTTCTCTTCCTCTCACCTGCCCCAAAGGTGAAAGTGGCAATGGGACAATGATAAATTTTGAGATTTTCTCTCTCTGTCCCCTGTCCAAGAAGTTAAAACTTTCTTCTTCTTTTTGAAAAAGTTGTAGAGTAAAGTACGGAAAAGGGAAAGTCATAATGGTGATGCAAGTGAACTGCCTGTGAAAGATATCTCTCCCTCATTTTGCTTCACATTACGAATTCTCAACCAAGTGGAAACTAGAGTCATTCCCTGTGTCCTCCATCTTGTTACAGCTACAGTTGCAGAAAAAACTCCTTCTGTCCCCTCGAATGGGAACCCATGTTTGGTGTTTTATGGACACATTTTTTCCATTTCATGTCATCTTTTCCCCTGACCTCAATTCTTTGTCTTTGTCTTTCATTTTTTTCAACCGAGAAAATTATTCGATTGTCGGTTTCCCTCCTCCCCCGAAAAAATGAGACACAAAAAAACTCTTTCTTTTTTTCCTTGTACAAATCCTTAGGTCGATAATGGTCGGAGAAGAGGAGAAAAAAAATGGAAACAAAAACAAAGAGAGGCATATGGAATGTGAATGTTGGTTTTTTTGGCAATTTTTTTTGTAGACTGTACAGTCACAGTGTAGAACTATATGGCCCATAAACGTAAGAGTACACAAAAGAGAAAATGCGTTTGTCTTATCCTATTTCTCTCTCGTTTAATCGTCCTTGTAATGTCATTGTGACTATACAGAATAAGTCCCTCTTTCTTTATCTTTCTCCTTTAACTTTCTCTCTTTCTTTTTAGTATAAAATACTAAGAGTTATTCTTAGCTTTAGGAGTGACATAAAAGTTAAACAATAAAAATCTTATAAATAATTTACTTTATTGACCTTGACCTTTGACCTTTTATTTTTTAAAATAATATTCATCCAAAAATGTTGTTTTGAAATGAGATGTGATTGTGGATTTTAAGATTTTTTAAAAATATTTATTTTTTGAACAACTTGGACGCCGATCACTAGACTTTTTGGTGATGGATCTCGGCCAAGTACCATGGTTGAGTTGTTCATTAAGGTTTTGTGAAAAAGGGAAAAAAAATTTGAAAAACTGGAAAAATGTGATATTTTGGGAGGGGATGGAAAATGATTGAATTTAAAGGGAGAGAACAAGTTGAAACACGTTTTTTAAGCCACTCTCGATCCCTTACTAAAAAGGGAAGAAAAGAAGAGAAAAAAAGGGAGGATCAATTTTCCAGTTGATTTTAGTTGACACGAACTCGTTGGACGACATGGACATGCCATGGCAATTGTCGATCGACTTTGAGACTAATGATACCCTTCCTCGTCCTCCCTAAATGGTGAATGGCACATGTACACGTTTTATACTCTGGACAATGACAATATAATAGAGCCCCATTGGTCCCCGCCACCACGTCCTCTCTTTTCTTTTCTCCCTGTGAATTTAGATTGAGGATTGGACATATGCCCCTTTCTCTCTCTCTCTCTTCAAGAAAGAAGAGAAAGACAGTTGAAACCATTACTTCTCTAAGTGGTACATTAGGTCGTCTTGAAAACGGTGTACTGACAATTCAATTTCTACATTCACATCATTCCTTTCTCTCTCCCTCTCTCTCTCTCTAGCTCAAGTTGAGTGAAAATATAAGACAGTCAAGAAAAGAGAAAGTCCTTAAACTTTTTTTTCGCATTTTGTGGTACGACAACTTGTTACCTCTTTTCTCTTTTTTTCTTTGCCTCTTGACTCAAAAAACTTTCTCCTTTTTTATTGTGTTGCGCTTTCATTTTAAAATACATTTCAATATTTTTTTATTGTCAAAGTTGAACGCCACCAGGTAAAATTCAACGAGAACTGGGCACCACTAGATTTTGGCCAGAAAACGAAGCGAATATCCTAGAAGATGAGATGAATAATAATTTAATTACAATTATATTTTGATGTTTTTCAGTCAAATTGAATTTAATTGTTATGGTAGAATGCCCCACGAATTTTCGATTAAAAGTTTGAATGGAAGAAAATAAAGTGAGTCTCTATTAACAAAGAGCGGGCATTGAGTGACTAAAAAAGAGAGAGTTCTTTTGTCCTATGTGCAATTGAGGAATAATACAAGAGAGAGAGGGAGAGTATCACTCAGGCTTTTAGTCCCATCTAATCGCATTAGCCCACACACAAAAAAAGGGAAACTGATACCAGGCGGAAGGACCAAGAGAGAAAGTGGAAACTTTCTCCCACTTTTTCATGCTCCATTTTCCTCTCTCTGTAACAATCAAAATAAAATAGTAAATAGATTTACTCACCCTTAAACATTTTCTCAAAATAAAATATTCCAATTAAATAAATTCCAAATTAATTGTCCAACTTGGACGCCACTCTCAACTTTATTTGTATCAGAGTCCGCCACAGGCGTAAAGTTCTGCAGAGGTTCTTATCATTAATTTATTAAAAATGAGGACAGTAATTTTGAAAAAATGAAAAGTTAGTCTCCATAGTCGCCTAAATTTCAAATGACTTTCACGTTACTTTCTCCTCCTTTAAAAAAAGTGAAGAGAGTGGCAAGGGATGAGAGAAAATGAGGGTTGAAATGAAAAGGATTATGAGAGATAGAGAGAGAGAGTTGGAGCATTTATTAGTTGGGAAACCACACAATTTCACAATTGCAATGCAATGGGTTTGGCCGCCGTCTTTGAATTTCCCTCGAGATTGAAATGAGAAACGATCATAAAATTCTAGAGTGTAACTACTTACAGACAACACACATTGTACAGTCAGCCTCTCCCCCCATCATCTTCATCTTCCTCCACTCCGTTTAAGAATGAAAAAGATTTCCTTGGGGATTTATTTACTCCTTTCTCATTCCTCCATTCGTCATCCTCTTCATCACCTCCCCTAAATTATTTCTTCTCAAAATTCTCCACATTTTAAAACTCCTTTTTTTTGTTCCACTTGCACGCCAATCCTTCTAAATATTCACAATGTGGTCAACTCGAAGGTTGTAGTCTTTTCTTTTACGAAATTTTTGTCTTGAAAATTTTGGAAAAAATAAAGAAGGGAGGGAGGGGGGCACTGGTGGGGCTTATCACTTCATTAAGAAAGAGAGCGGAAAAGTAAGATAAATTAGCATCATCATCTGCCCTTTATTTTCACTGTGGTGAAAGCCAAAGAGAGAGAGATTCAAGATTAAAGTGAATATAAAAGAAGACAAAGAATGAGCAGCTTTCTCCAATCTCAGGAGACTAGCCCCCCTCTTTCCCCTCCAACATGGACACACCCAGCCAAAAAGTAATAGTCGTAATAATAATAATAACAGTGAAAGCAACTAATCAAATCTCTTTGATGAACTCATTCTACCAGTCAACAGAGAGAGAGAGAGAGAAGAGAGGCTTATCTAGAGCAAGCCATTTTCCTATTACACTTTCACCTCCTTTCTCTCAAAATATTCTCTCTTTGTATATTTTCTGTGTGTGGATATTTTGAGACCAAAAAACAAATTAGCAAGGCCCCCAAAATCCTTAGACAACAAAGACAACAATTTTAAATGGTTCTCTCTCTCTGTCTCTGTGTCTCTGTATGGGGAAAGGGAAACGAGGAGCCCATTTTGCACATCCATTTCTGTGTGTGTGTGTGTGGGTAATATTAACTCGAGAGCCTCCAGCTGGAACGTGTCTTTAGTCCATTTTGTTGGCTTTTGAAAATAAATCGGAGGGTATAAAATTATTAGAGTTGAATAGAACCAAAAGGAAACGGGAGCACGTTTTCTCAAGTCAGTTGGATTCGGATTCAGAATTGGGAATGGTATGGGCTAGTGGAGGTGTAGAAGTAATAATAATAATCATCATCTTGTCATTTTATTGAGAGAAGGTGAGTCCGAGTTTAAATTTTCTTTAATTTCCTCCGGCTTCCATTTCTCTCCAGACATTTTTGACTAAAATCCCATCATTCTCACGTTCCCTATTTTATCCCAATAAAAAACGAGTAAATATTTTGCAAAAAATTTTTCCCCTCCTCTTTCAAGTTCTACATTAGTTTTGAATTAGCTGTGTGGGGCGGGAATGGATGGATGGAGTAGGAAAGTAACTGACGAGGATCTTTAAATTTTGGAGAGGGAAAGGAGGTTCCATAGATATTTTGGACTGGTCTGTGTCTCATGGAGATGAAGATGGAGAGAGTAGATATTTTTGGGCGGTAGTGGGGAAAATGGTGGTAAAAAGCCATAAGCGAAATTGGTCTCTTGGGACAGGGAACGGGATGGAGGAGGGTTATATTGACTCAAAGAAAAAGATACTCCCCAACTTAGTACCAAAGTCACATGTGCTCCCCACCCATTAAAAAAAGTTTCAAAAAAAACGTGACATCCCATCCCCTAAAATAAATACTTTCTCTTTATTTTCCATATTTATAATGCCGATTAACTCTTATTTCTAAATTAAAATTTAGAATCCCGAAAAGGAAAACTAACTTTTACTTGTTGTGCCAAAATTTGTGAGGAGTAACACAAAACGGCGTTCAAGTCCTGGATAATAATTTGTCCCAAAATGTTTTAGTTAAAATATTAGCAAAGGAGAAAGTGATGGTTTGACATAAATGATAAATGTTGGTCTTTTATTCCATGACCCCTTAAAATTTCATGACTTTCCCCATCCACCGTCCGTTTTTAACTACTTTCACCTACATTTTCCCTTCCCAATTTTTTACTGTTGGGTATTTAAGACAGGAGGTAACTAAGCCTTGGGATGGAATTGCACTCGAGTCATTTAAAAGGAGAAAAGCCAGACGCGGACGTGTTCCAAAAGAGAAAGGGACTTAAAGGACTTTCAGTCTGTGTGTGTGTTCCATGTTTGGTTCGTGGTGGTGATGGTTTTTTGAGAGAGGAGGGATGTGCATGTGAAATTGTGTTTTCTCTTGCTTTCTCTTGAGACTTGGGCCGCATTCGAAATTTGCGATGTAATCTGCCGTGTGGTTTCCCTCTCTCTCTCCCTGTGTGTGTGTCTGCACGGTATTGCATTCTTAATATAGTTGTGTGTACATATTCCATCCATATTAAATCGTTAACTTCCTGCCCTCCACTTTCTCTCTGGCTTTCTCTTTTTGGTGGGGAGAACGAGTGTTAGTAACTCTTTCAGTTTCCTCGTAATTCCTACAAACTACCATTCACATTCAAGACAATACAAGACAAGCTTTTGTTCCATGTTCAAGCTCACAGAGGCAGAAAGAGAGCCTCCTTTTTTCCAGAATGGATGCGAGGAAGCAGACGGAGAAATAGAGTCTATACAGACCATTAGACTGTCTTATTTTTTAGATTTTCGCCTTCCCCCCTCCTCCTCCCCCTCTCTCGTTATTACTCTCTTTCCCTTCTTGGCTTCAATTCTCAGCATTCATTTCTTTACGACAAAACATTAAAGTCAGCCGCCTCTTGCCCATTAGCTCTCGTTATGCAAAATTACATTGGCTACACTTGACGACCTTTTTTTCATACACAAAACTCCTTTCTCCTTTCTTTCTCTATTGGCCAAAATCTCCATCTCTGGATTATCATTTTTTAGCACCATCACCGGACAAGAAAAAGACCTACTTTATGGTGACGGAAGGAAGTCAGAATAGTTCAAACGGCGTGGAAGCTCTGGGATTATTTTACATATGTAAAATAGAATTTCAAATTAGTGACGTCAACCAAGTCATAGAGAGAGAGATTTATTAATTAAATAATTTCAATATTTAATTTAAATACATAATTATCATCCATATTAAATTTTGTGCATACAAATGTATCTAAATAATTAACATATGGCATGACTTTGCCAATATGAAGCCTGATCTAGCCATTGCGCACAAAAATGGGCAATTTATGAAGAGTGGCGTCAAAGTTTGGACATTTTTAATTAGAGAAAAAAGTACACAAAATATTTAAATTTAAAAAAATTAAAAAGATGAGGATGAAGATGAGTTTTCTCTCTCTCTCTCTCTCTTGTAAAATTACCATGAGAATCTTGTCCTCACTTTAATCTCTTTAAGGTAATCAGGGGAAAAATGAAGGATGATCATGATCCTCATCTTCTAGCAAAGAACGTCCAATGAGCGTCGACGAAACTTTAGACTTTTTAAAAAAGAGAAAGCAAGAGAGAGGGAGAGAGTTAAGTGAGCCCAATGTCTTGGAATATTATGTAGGCATAATAAAACAACAAGAGAAAATTTAAAACAAAACTAAAACAACAACAAGAAGAACAAACATGGAGAAAATGTTTTAAAGCTTCTTGTTCACAAAATAGAGAGAGAGGGAGATGAAGCAGAAAGTTGGGAGTGTGGATTTGCCTCTACTCCTCCCGCTCCCCCTCCTCCTCCTCCTCTTTCTGTGTATCTGAAGCGGAATGAGAGGATGGTAATGCGAGAACCCATATTTATTATGTGCATATTAATTACAGGCGTTAAAAGTTAAAGCTAAAAGACTACAGGGAGTGAAAGTGCCTCAGAGAAAGTAAGAGAGACTCTCTCTCTCTTGCTCTCTACTTTCCATAAATCTGGCGCTTGCTAAATCGATTTACTTCCTAAATTAAGTTTATGAGTTTATTATCATTTTTCTACCCTCCGTCCCCAAACTTTCCTCCACTTTAAATTACTCCCTCAAATATTTACAAACAAATTTCGCCATTCCTTATTTTCTCTCTCTCTCTTTAACATACCCAAAAATATTTTAGAAAAAAAACTATTTCTACAGTTTGCAATTTCCACAGTTTAATTGTAATTTAAAATATTTAATTCAAAGAATTAAACTTTGTATATTTTAAAATATTTTTTTAAAGAAAAAAATTTGTGGGAAAGTGGGGAGTTTTGAGGGTGAATAAATTTGGGACGAGGGGTATGGATGGCAACTTAATTTAAAACTCTTGTCTCTCTCTCTTCCCCCGCTTGTACACAAGACAATGTTTAAAAGTTTTTGCAAAGTGGATTAAAAGTTTAGTGGGTTGAATTAACTCGATGGAATTTATGCAAGCAAGAGGCAACAGAGGAGAGTTTAACATTTTTCTCATTTTCTAAACCAAAAATCCCTCCCCCTTTTCCCTCATATCACTTTTGTTTTGAGGCTACAAAAACATTTACAAGGAAACAGCTTGTACTTTCTCTTTTTTTTATTTAAAAAAATTAAAGGGGACATTCCGTCCCATTTGGTCAATTCTACTTTTTAAACTTTTCTTTAATGAACTTGCACAGTTAAGAACGACCGGGGATCTGTTACTTGAAGTGGAATAAAACGGAGAGTAGAAGGCTGAACGGCGTTGAAGTCAATCAAAAAATAGAAAAAAATGATTTAAAGAAAGTTGTGAGTTGGAGAGTTGTGTAATATATTTTTGGGAGTGTCCAGATGATGGGGAAAGTGATTAATGATTCATAGAGTTGCTCCATTCAATTAGTTTTGTATAGAGAGAGAAAGTGTGTGTCTTGTCTAGTTGTTCAAACCAGGAACCGCAAACAAATGGCCAGTACAGGAAAAGCAAAACATGGTCATGTGTTACATAATACAACATTATCCTCGTCCACTCCTCACCCAAAATTTACGATACCCCCTCCCCCTCTTCCTGACTTTTCTTTGGGGTGTACAAGAGAAAGTGAACAAAAGTACATGATGTTGGATTGAGAATAAACGTGAATGATTTGTTGTTCCCATTTTCCTCGGGCACTTCAAGTTCCCCAATAAAAAGGGAGGAGTAATTAGGAACCATGTTTTCCCAGTTTCCTCCTTGCATTCAAGGCAGGAAGAGAGAAATAAGGCCTGCCAAAAATATGTCTCTCTTCTTTTTTGAATAAAAGGGGGAATAATACACATGTAATAAGTGTGTGTGCAGAGAGAGAGAGAAAGTCATAATATTTTTGACAGTACAAATTAATTATGTTGAAAGATTAATTACTTGCTATAAATTTACCCTCAAAAAATCATCACACCAACTATACGTTCTACAATCCACACAGATGCTCCTTGTTAATTTATTTTATTTTTAATTAATTTGTTTTTGCCCAAATCCCACTTTTATACACTAAAATAAAAATTGTTTAGTTCAACGCCGTTTAGTAATATAGTCGACGACGAGCTCACAAAAAGGGAATAGTTTCACATTGGTTGTGGTGGTAGACAGTGCAGATTTAAATAAAGAATAATTTAAATGCCAATTAAATGTTTTGAATTATTTAATTTACAGGAGCGGAAAGATGCAATTTCCCAGGTCGATGGGAGGGAAATTGGTTTCAGTCCGGTGTACATCAAACAATTACAATTAGTCGTTCCACAATAAATATTAAGGGACGTTGTTTGGAGGCTGATGGTGAAAAGTATCTTGTTCAAAATGAGTAAGTTTATTTTTAATAATTAATATTTAAACCACATTTAAAATCCCCCAAACTTGTTTTACAAAGACAAAATTAGAGTTTAAATAGATTCCCAATTTAATTTATGTTGGTTGACTGAGAATAAAAAAAACAACAAACAAAGCTTTCTACAGTAAGCTTTTGAGATGTTGATCTTTTTTTTCTCTTGTTTTATTTTATTGGGCGTGTGAAGAGAGAGAGAGAGAGGCAAGTTTTGGGGAGTAGCCGTAACCCAAAAAAAGTAAGGGCGAGAGAGAGAGAGGGTAGTAGGTAGTTTAGTAGTTTCTAGAGTAGAATTAGAAAGAGAAAACTAGAGAAAAAAGATCGTTCCTTATCTATCCTGTCGTAAAGTATCGTTTTTAAAAGAAATGGGAAAAGTAATGTTGAAAGCATTGTAAATCTTCAACAGAGAGAGAGAGAGAAGGCCAACGAGCAAAGTTTCTTTTTTTTCTCTCGACTTTTATGGGCCAGTTCCATGTAAGTACATAATCATGTACTAGGTCACCCAATCCAACTTTTCTTTTTAAAAAATTCAACCTTTTTTTTTGGACAAGAGAACCTAGGCAGAGGGGTCACAATTGTTTGAATAGTGGACACACAAAAGAATTTTGCATAAATGTTTTATTCCCCCCAAAAAATATTATTGACTTGAACGCCACTCAGGCGAAATTTTGCTGCGAAGGTGGCTGACAATTTTTCTAGATAGAGGGTGGTGTTTTGAACGTCTTTTTTTGCAGAAATGGAATACAAATTATAGAATTATTTTTTTGTTGAAAAAAAAGTTTATAAAATAAACAAAAATGTTTTTCCCCTCCCCTTCTATTTGAAAAAATAATCATTCGAGTCATGGCCAAAAAAAAAGAGAAATCTCATTTAAACTTTTTTTAATCCTAATGGAAATTTTTTGTTGGGAAGAATATAAAAGATGGAGAGAATAGCGGAAAATAAGGTAAAAAGCGATTTAAACTCAATTGAAATGTTAGGTAGAGCATCTCTCTCCGCATCTCTACATTTGGAAGATGGCTAAGTAGAAGATGGCGTGGAAGAAGAAATATAAAAAAATAGTCAAAATGGGGAATTGAATCGAGACAAGGAACCATTCAGTTTAGACGTTAGAGACAAACACACGCAAATTGCATCTTCTTTTTTTCTTCAAGTAAATAGATTTTAACATAGAGAGAGAGGGGGGAACCTTTTGTTAGTGTTGGCATTGGAAATCTATTGCAAATTGATGGTCCATGGAGAGGAATTTTGAAGGCTCCGCCTCTTTTTTTGTTGACATTTTAAAAGTATTTTAGGCCAAAAAAGGTTTTTAGTTAAATAATTTATTTTTATGTTAAGAATTTTGAATTATTTTTGTGTGACATTTCCACGCCGATTGAGGGATTTGTCCCACAATTAACCGAAAAATGGAAATTAGTTGTTGTTTTGGGGAGGTGGGTTGTCGAAATTTGAAATTTGGAAAAGAAGATGAACGACTAATTCAATTGTAGTTGAAAAAAGAGGGGGAGATATGGAGAGAATAGACATTTCATAGAATTTATTGAGGTCATAAAAGCATATGCCCTTAAAAAAAGTCAATAACTTTCTCTCCATGTAAATATCATAAATTATTTCATAGGCCAAAAAATAAATTTATTCTCTTTCCCCAACTTGAATAAACCCATTTTTTATATTTGTCAAATTTGTCGTAAATTGAGATATTTTATCGTTCAAAAGGTCATTTTATTTGGGGTACAAATAAAAATGGAAAATTGTATTTTTTTAATTACAGAAAAGAAAAATGTTTTCGATGCGTTGTCTTTCATGAAAAGCATCAAAATGTGTTGCAGTACAAAGAAAGTAAGTTTTCTTATCTTTTTAACAGCGACCCTATTTAGCAAGAGGATGTAATTTACTTGGACAACAATGTACTGTAAAAGCGAGTGAATGGCGTCAAAGTATTTTAAAAAAAATAATTTAAATTCCACAGCATTCTGCATCCCTGACCGGCGGTCACTAAAGGAAATGTGTACAACAATAACAGGGGATGCCAATCTGTTTTCATTGTTTCGAATGGAGCCTGTGCCTATCGAGTGTCCCTTCCGAGGACCCTTCACATTCACTTACAATAGGGGTCATGGGGAGTGTCGTTATCCCTTGTCGACAATCGAATCTTGCATTCATTCCTCTCGCCTCATCCTCAATTATCAAGCCTGCCCTGACGTCCCCGGCACTGAGAGTACAGGTGAGTTTGCACGCCGTTCAATTAATACCAGTTTCATAATAAAATAAAATTCAAAGTGTGATACTTGAAAATAAAATGGAAATTGTAGAGGAGGAACTGTCCTGCCTGGCCACTTGGAAGGAAGGCTCGTCACGGTATCTTTTAGGATTAATTCAATATCGTCATCACTCCTCTTTTGAGGAACGCTACCGTTGTTTTGTCTACGAAAAAACGAAAAAGGGCAACGCCATTGGTTTAGGCCCTAATTCATATGGCGTCAATAGCACTAATTCAGACAGTAATGTCATCTTCAGAGTAGCCCAGTCTGGTGATGCAACTTGTAATGGCTTGTCCCCTCTAGAAGGTTCTCGTACAATGACCCTTCGTAAAGGTACCAAAATCTTTTTATTTTTTTTACAAAAACAATTATTTTTAATTAAATTGAATTTTTAGCGGTATTTCCAAAACCAACTTGTAATTTTCCCTCCTGGCTTCAAATCCATGCTCAATGGCATACACTTGATCTTCGTTCAACATTTGCTTTTGAATTCTCGTGAGTTGTTTCTAATTAAAAATAATAATAATTGGGAAATTAGTTTAAAATATGAAATTGTACAATTAAAGGGGACTGAAAGTGAGTAATTCAAGTGACCTGAGTGGATTCAACTCAAACACGTTGGTCATGAGTGCCACTTGTTCACAAATATTGGACAATCCAACATTGGACAGAGTCATGCTTATTTTATACACAACCACTGAATGGTAAGTCCAAATTAATTTTAATTTTAACAACTTGAACGCCACTTTACCATTTTTCTCACTTTGTTTCTTGACCACTATTTTAGTCTTAATTTTCGTATTTTTTTGGTTGAAAATAAATGGATAAAATATTTATCCAATGAAAGGGAACAACTGAGTGACATTCAATTCAATTAAACAACACAATAAAAATAGACCACCATGAAGGGGGGTAGTGGCCAGTCCACAAGAAAGGACAAAAAAAAATAGAGAAAGCTGTCCTGTAGTGTGTGGGCCAAGTAATCGCGAGAAAGAAAAAAAAGAGAAACGAGGAGAGGGGGAGAAAAGAACTCATGAGTCGTGATCTATTGCCCATCAAATCAGGGACATGAAGGTCTGACAAACATTTGCTACGTAGTTATGTCACAATTTCTAATTTAATTTGGAAACTTTTCCTCTCCTTCTCTCTCTCTCTTGTCCATTGTACATTACATTAGAGGAGAAACTGAGATGAAGGCCATTCTTCCAAATATTACTCCCTCAGCCCAGCACTAGGGCTAGAGCTATGTGGAGCCATGGAGTTTTTGGTGAAATTCCACGAATGTCAGCAAAAACATTTGTTTTCCCTCTCCACCAACCACGAGTACCCCTTTTCTTGGAGGACGATAGATCATTCGGATAGGAAATGAGATGTGAGATGAAATGGACATTTGACATGTCCAACTGTCCACACTTTCATACTTGTTTTGATGGTACACAAAAGTAGATTCCATTTCCCCCCACCTTCCCTACCACTAACATTAGTCAAGAGGAGGGGGGGTTTGTATGGATTGATATTTATGAATAAAGAAATTTTTGTTGCATGGTAATGCCAATGGGCTCTTGTTTTTATGGTGCAAAAAAGGAGAGAGAAAGTTTTGGATAGAGATGGGAGAGATGAAAAAGGAAACATTGTTAGAAAATATGACACTTAGTGACAGCCCATGGTGATAAATTGACTTTGCGGACAAAACAAGATTCATTTCGTTCCTCTCTCTCTGTTCTACATCCAATCTTGTTTTTATATTGTATAAAACCTTGTTGACAGCCATGTTCTTGCTCTTGTTCCAAATAATGGATATGGAAAGAGGTCGGACAAAATGTCATGCAAAAAAATTGTACATTCAACTTATGTACATTGACAACTGCCATTGCAACAACCCATTTCTGAAAATTTATTTTGTTTTTTTATATACAATTTATTTTCTTTATTCAAATCATGTTTCAACTTGTTTTTTTTGGAATGAAATGTGAACATTTTTTTATGAAAATACTTTTTGTACCAAAAAATTTGGACGAAGAAATTGAGCGTAAAATATTTTTTGTAAAAATAAAACTACTTTAATTTTATCAAGGATATCTGACCACTTTTAGACAGAGCTTAATTTAATAAAACTTGAAGAATTTTAATTTAATATAATAATAAAATACTTTATTCAAAGTCACTGTTCTCTATCAAGAGACCTGTCAATAGACACAGTATACTACAACATGTTTTTTTACAA
>JAQIVZ010000781.1:0-49762 GCA_034700945.1 Arrhopalites spinosus | reverse complement strand
TGCATTTCAACTGCATATTTATTATTTTTTGAAAAAAAAACTTTTCTTCATTTTGTATTCTTCCCATGGAGTCCTCTCTGATGGTGAGGCAATCAGGTAAAATGTTTTTGTTCGTAGTCAAGTCAAGGGTTCTGGTAAGGGGCAATGGCTAATAACTAATAATAATAACTGTCATAATTTATTTTTTGTCTCCACCTGTGCTCAAAACATAAACAGTCTCATGTCTTCACACACTTAAAAATCCTCCATCTTTTTTTTACTCTCAAGAAGAGCCAGTTAAAGTTTAAGTCTCAATCTCAAAATAACAAGGGCCACAATATGAAACGGGAAATAATTCCCTTACAAAATTTGGTTGAAATAATTGAGCTTAGAATAACAACAATACAATAATTTTTTCTATTAATTTTTAACCATCATTTAAAATATGACATCACTACCACACAACCATTATAAAAAAAAGAATTACAAATTTTTTGACATTGCCGCCTCCCAGAAAATAAAAACTCATCAAATTGTTTTTTATAAAATGTCATTTAAATTAAACATTTTAGCGATATTGACGACAAATTTATAAATCAAAACTAACATGTCTACATTTTAATCTTAATTAATCTTAACAACTAGTAAACTTATAGTTATAGTTATGGCGAAGCAAAAATAGCACACAAAAAAAAATTGCATCAGAGCAAACGATCACAATAAAATTATAATAAAAAAATTCTCGATGTGTATAATATAAATAAAATTGGTAAATTAAATTAAAACATGGAATGATTTAATTAAATTAAAATACAAATATATTTTATTTTTCTGCTCAATGGATCATCTATTTGCACAATAAGAAAAATTAGGATAAAGTAGACAATGTAACGATAAAAATCGAGTTGGGTCCTCCTCTTCAGAAAAACCTTTGACATCCAAAATATTTTCGTAAGTATCATAGCGGACGTAGCTAAAGGTAACCTGGAAATTGAAGAAAAGAAACATGCCCAAAATTAATATCTTTGCATCATTAACCTAATAGTTATACCAGACAATAATAATATTAATCCCAAATCAAATGAACTTTAAATACAAACAAATCCACATTCACAAACAAAAGATGAGAGACAGGATACTCTTCAAAGAGATGGATAATCAAAACAAGTTTTTTGTAAATTAGGTTTCTAATCTATCGACAATCTTTTTCTTCTATTCGTATTCTCTCTTATCGATTCAAATCAGTTTCCTTTTCCTTTTGCCCCCCTCAAAATAGAACAGTCAGCATGGAATTATTATGACTTGTATTTAAAATCCCAAATAACTTTGTTATATTTGTACAGAGTGACTTTAAATTTTTCTCTCTCTCTCTCTCTCTCTCTCTCCTAATTACTTTTTTTTATACACACCTGTGTAATGTAATCATTGGACGGGGGAACACAATGGGAATGGAAATAGAAACAAGCGAAAGAAAAAAAGGGGCTTATTATCCTCCATGATTGTTGTAGAACTACAAAAGTGTAAATAATTTCACTCCAAGATCATAATATCCCATCTCTCTCTCTCTCCTCACTCAAGATCAATTAAAATAAAAAACGTTTATCTATGATTAAATCTCAAATGGTGATTTGATTGGTCTTTCTCTCTCTCTCTCTCTTTTAATTTTTTCCCTTAAATTAGATGTCAATTTTTTTCTTCTTCTCCATTTTCAGACCTCTCTCAGAGGTCGAAATGAGCCACACAGTTTAAGCTTCTCTCTCTCTCTCTGTGAGTATTTTTTAGAAATAGAATTGATGGTGATGCTATTATTTAGCATGTTCATTGTTACCTTTGCGTCCAACGTCCAACGTTATCACAATCATTAATCAAAAAATGTATTTTTTTCTGTATGTGACCACAGCGAAAATTTTTGTGTACTAATCAGAGCGGCTTTTCAGGACTAAATTTTTTTTTATACAGATACACACAAGTCCAAATCTTAAAGAAGTTGACCCCCCGTGGAAGGAAGCAGGGCGGGGTCTCTCTCCTTAAGCTATCCAAAGTGTATGTGCCTCCAACCAAGATTATTTCCATTGTGTTTATCATCAAGAGATGGATGGATGTACTGGACAAATGCATCCATGTAATTGACTATGTGTCTTGTTGTTGTACGAACCACCAAAAAAAACTTATTTTTGTCTCGCCTGCTCCTCTCTCTCTCTCTGACTTTATATTTTTATATGATGACCGCAGTGTACAGCTGAATAAATAAATAATGTAAGTAATCAGGGGATAGGAATGTCAATGTTTTTTAGAGAAGATGATTTGAATTTGAAGTGTATATTGTTGTTCTATCTCTCCATCTTTAAAGCCAACATGTTCTTAAATACTCTCTCTCTCTGTCTGACACTATCACCACACAGCTAACATTATACATGAATACATTTACATGGGGATATTTTTTTAAAACATGGCAATGTTAGATTTGCTACAACAATTGGTTCATATTATCCAACATCTCCTTCTCAAACCCCACACCACAATTCCTTACGGCTACTTAAGTCTCTCACCTTCATCTTCTCTCTCTCTCTTAAAAGCTAAGAATAGGTTGGATGTGGATTACGAGTCTATTATTTAGATTGTATAATGTTCATTTGTATGGGAAGAATAAATAATAATGTCCATTGTATAAATATTCTTCTCTCTCTCTCTCTCTCTCTCTCTCTTTTGATTGTACAAGAATAATAGTTATAAGATGGAACGTACTTCAGAGTGAGGATTCTTCATATCGATGAACTTCATCGTCTCAAAGTGTGAGTGGAACTGGGGAATGACTGTCAAATTTCGGTTGAGTTGCCCTGGAAAAAAAAATATAATGAGAAATTTTCAACTAAGGTAATAATTACTCGTTGTAATGTCTCTCTTCTTCATCTCCAGATGAAGGAGAAGAAGAGGAGAGTGAACCAACCCATCAATTTTATAAGTACAGACTACCAACTACAAAGTACAATGCAATGTACTCTCTCTCTCTCTCTACAAGAAAATAATATTGTCTTGTCTCTTCCATCCTCATCTTAATCATCATGGCATCGCATCGTCAACTTATTATACTTCATCTTGTTTCTTTTTCTTATTATTAGAATATTATGCAATATCTACACATTTATTTATGAGAACTACAGTCCTCAGTGCCTACAGTGCCAGTCAACAATGTGAGATTGGGTCTCCCCTTTTTTTTGATGGGGATAGGGTTTTAGAATTGAGTTACAAGATTTAGGCCATGAGAAAGAAAACAATTGGAATTTTTTTTCAAGTCTGATCATTGCAATAAATAGCCAATGTCTAAGGAAAATTACATGTTACAGGGATTTTTCTCATCTTGTCTCTCTTTCAAATGCATTTCAATCTTAAAATGTTCCCATGCTTTTTTTATAGCTCAATAAAATCTCTTGATAATTTTTGGTATTTATATAGACTGGCTGTATTTAACCCTTATTTTTTGTGGGATTAAATTTCAAGGAGTTGATGAGATGAAAAATGGTTTTTTTGTGTAGAAATTAATTCTTAATTTCAATTTGTGTAAGTTAATTTGATTATTTTAAATTTGTGATTTTTTTCCTCTTCTTCATCTGTGTATAGTTACGTACAGATACATGGATGAGAGTTTTTTTTATGAAATAATATAATAAAAATTCCTCAAAGTTTTTGGTCATTCACTTTACATAACAACTTTCCTCCATGATGACTCTAAAAAATCCAGAATCCAGTCTCATGTGAGATCTCTACGTGCTCTCTTCCTCTCTAAAATTTTTCATCCTTGTTGTCCATGTCCATGAAAGAGAGAATGAATGGTCAAAGATGAAAATTTTCAACTTTTGTATGAATTTATGTAAATTAATGCTCATTGAGAGTCTCTGGGTGCCGGCACTTTTTTCCATTAATTTTTCTCAAACTTTCCTGTTTTTACATTCAAAATTCAAAGATTTCTCTCTCTCTCTACACTAAAAATTTTGTGACAAAATAAAAATTGCCTTGTAACAGTTGTACAGATTCAGATAAACTGTACAATGAGAAAAAGATGGAATGATATTTATGAAGATTTCTCTCTCTCTCTCTCTCTACAAAGTTCAAAAATTGATAGAATTTTTTTCAAAAAAAATCAAATGAGGAATTGTTTCCCCCATAGTGTACAAGAATGAAGGGATATGAGAAAAAAAGTGTAGACAACAATGAGAAATTGTTGAATGTTGAACGTTAAAATAAGAAAAAAAGGGGGGGGGGGTTTAAGATAAAAACGGAATGACATGACTCCTCTGATTTCTAGCTTGAAGCTCCCTTAAAACTATTGCCATGTGACGATGACTAATGTATCCATCATCTTCCTCCTCCCTCAAAATCCTTCTCCTCTTGTCTCTCTCTCTCCAGTTAAACATTGATTGGTGAGTTATGAATAGTGCAAGTTGTGCCCATGCCGTTGAATTGAGAGAGAGAGAGAGGCCGACAAAGATGAGACTGAGACTGAGAAAAAGTTTTGTCGACAGTCGTAAAAATTCATCCCTCAATAATACATCATCATATCAGACAAGGATGCAAAGTAGAGAGGCCAGTTGAGTATCATTCCAACAAGAATAAAGATACGCCTGTCGAAGACTCTCTCTCAGAGTCCAAGATTCCTCACGAAAAAGTTCTTCAAAAGTAATCAAATTGGATGCCTCCACGTGTACAGATATACGTATACCTCAACCATAAAAACGATGATGGGACGCAACTACCAAAAACTTGTCTTCAATCTCATCCAGCATGCGTCAGTCATCATAATCATCATTACCTCAAATTTTTTTCATGCTAAAACTTTTAACTCCTACAGGTTACCAAGAACCCACACCACCAAAGATAAAAAAACCAATATCTGTAGATCCGCATCCGTGGAGGATCATCTTATTTTTTTTGTAGAAAAAAAACGAGAAAATGTATAAATAAAGTTGATAATCACAAAACTAAAGATTGGATTGTAATTGCCACATTTAAATATTCCATCAAAATAAATTGGATACTACTTTTTCATGTTAGAAATGAATTTCATAGTGTACAAATTTCACATGCACAGGTATGGCTTCTTATTTATAATATCGACAGATACTACTTTTGTATGTACAGATCCATAGAACGTGAAAAGTGAGATGGGGATGTATTGGCTGATTGTAGAGGTAAAAAAAATATTAACGGGTTTGGTTCACTCCCCTCGACCAGAGTTAAATCCATAATTATGCAAAAGGCGTTTCATCTTTCAACTTACCAACTATGTAACCGATTGTAACATCATCAGGCAACTGAATCCGGTCGCAGACTTTGATGAATTTACCCCCACTAGAAAAAAAAATAGAAACAATGTAAATTAAAATTTAGAGAGAGAGAAATGTTCAACGATTGATGAACTCAAACTCAGGTAGGCATCATTTTCTCCTTCCCCCTACATCTCTTAAATTACATGATATGCTATACTTCATACCATGTACCTATACATACAATAAGAGACGGGTTAAAAAATAACTCTCTCTCTGTCTCTCTCAACGGGATAAAAAAAATGGCTCTTGGCCATGGAAATAGTTTTTCTACCTGTATTTTAGGGCTTCTAAATAAATGTGTGCTCTATGTTTTACCTTTATCTAATACTTAACTAGGAATCTTTAATCTTGACTCTGTATCTCTGTATCTAAAACCGCTCCTCACACACAGGGAAACATTTTTATACCGACTATTTTCTACACTCGTACAGATACACTCCATCTCTTTCTATGGACAGAGTCTCGGTCATATCGAAATTTTGAGCTCGTAACTCTCATCAACAATACTTAACATCCTATATATATGTACTACCCGCTTTTCCCCTTTCAAATATTTTATGTATTGTCATGTCAAAGTCAAGGTCAGTTCTCTCTCTTCTTTTTTTTATCTACCACTCAAAAGGCTAAATAGCTAGCCTATGAAATTATTCTAATGTTATCAATACTGTTAAAATGTAGGCATTTTATAAATTTGATGTTAATTATCTTAAAGATTTAAAATTTGATAAACATACCTAGCCAGGGGACTCATACGTAGGGCCAAAGCTCGGCTAATACAAAAGCCAGCACCGCCGGTTGCAAACCAGAAGGAAATGTCCTGTAAAAAAACAAAGAAAAACATTTAATAAATATGTGAGAGTGAGAACAGGAGAGTTGAGAGGCATTGTAATTAAATACAATTAACAACATTTAAAAAAATGTACAACTAAAAACACTAACTAATATTACCTATGTACAAGTTACAACACAACAATAGGAATAGTGCAGGGGGTACGTGGAAGGTGCGAGAAATTTTAAGGTTGAAAATGAACCAGACCTTTTTTTTAAAAAGAGGGTGAGATTTTTACAAAGAAAAAAGATGGAATGAATTTACAGTCAAAAATTTCTCTCATTAGATGAGGTGGATAAAGATCGGCAGGGAAGAAGGCGGACAAAATTCAATCGAGATGAAAAAATTTGTTCAATGTGAGGCAACAAAGGTTAAGATTTTTGGTTCATAGTCCTGCTTAAGGGGGCCTGCTTTGCTCCAAAAAGAGTCAACGTAATGATAATATATTATGGCACAATGCCACAAAGTACTCGGAGAGAATTAAAGAAAATTAGCCCTCGAGTCTTTGTGGAGGGTCTTTACTCTTCTTCTTTATATAATTTTTTTTCATAAAAATACACAGATACACACAATCTGTAATACAACAACCCTCAAAATCTACCCTTGTGGCTATGGCTATGGAATTATGATTGTTCACTGTAATCTAATGTCAATTACACACCGAGGAAGAAAAAAGGTAATCCACGGGAAAGCGAGACTTAGATTTTGAGGGGTTTTCAAAATATTAATCATCTTGAGGGAAACCATAAGCCCAGGTGAAATGATGGAGAAGGCATGTGGATTGCTCTTGTTATTTTTCTGCAGGGGTAAATTTAAACCTTTTTTTTCTTAAAAAAATATTTTTTCATCCACTAGCCAGGTAAAACTCCCCCAAAAAAGTCGATTTGAATTAGATTAAAAAAATGATCCTAGAGATTTTGAAAATCTTTCCCGTGTCTCTCTTATTATTAGAGATGAGAGATGTATTATTATGACATTTTGATAAATGATTAGAAAATTTCATTTTTGTAATTCTAAGCTTTATAAATGACTTAATTTTAATAATAAGAAAAAAATGAATTTTGATCTTTAAAAAAAATCTTCCTCATTCTTGAAACACAAAAAAAAATTTATTTGGAGTAACATTAAGTCGTCACCACAGACCTAAATAATCTTGTCTAATTTATTTTGAAAGGTAGAAAAAATATAATTGTGCGAAATTCCACACTACCTGAGACTTGAGAGACACCGATTGGGGATGAACCCTAATTAGAAACCTTTTTTTATATAGCCTTTTTCCATTGGTTTAAACAATAACCATAAAAATATTGAAATGCCTTTATTAATTGGTTTCTCAAATAAACATGAGTATTTTTTCCAATCCTCCCCCTTTGTCTTCTAATGTGTTACTCCTTCATCTTTGTTTAAAACAAAGAGAGAGAGAGAGAGAGAGATGGAAGGATTTTTATAAGGGAACCACAAAATAAATAAATTTAGCCACGTATTTAAGGCGTAAAACCGAAACCTGTTGCTGGCACACACACAGACTGCCGTGCCGTCTTACTTTGTGTCTCATTTCTGCTCAACCAGAACCAAAAGTTTTTCTCTCTGGAATGAGGAGCACACGGCAAGCGACCAGTGACGTTTTTTTTGTTGTCGGATTATTTTGTATAAAAAAGCATTAAAAATTGAAATCAACCCCAGAAATTCGATGCACATTATCCTAACCTCAAAATTTATTTTAAGTGTTCTGCATGACTGAAACAAGAAAATTTTTGAGATTGACTCCTTCATTTTCAAAAGTCATTTATGTTACAAATTTTTAAAATAGAATAATTTATATATTCTATACAAAGTATTTTAGAGCATGCCCATATTTTTTTTAGTGTTCAAGTCAACTCTCCAGTGCTTTGACTGCTGGATTATAATTGAAAATTCCAGGTTGAGAGTGAAATGAAGCGGGCAGACAAAGTCAAGCCCCGTCGCATCGGTGTATGACTTAAAATTTTGGTAGTCCCATTAAGAAGGAGCGGTCATTACAATAATTATTCTGTTGTTATATATTTTGTATGTATGGTATGTACGTATGTGCAGGGACTGTACACGAATAAATTTAAATGGGAGGAAAGGGTTTGAAGAAAAATATGGAGACTCATATCACATTCACATACAAAAAGGGAAGGGACCGGCATGAGATGACAGAGATACTCCAATTATCATAGAAAATGTTGTACAAACATACAAGTTAAAGTTAAGTAAGCAGTATGGAATTGAGAAGACGAGCCGACTCTGATTATTATTACACATGACAATAATTACAAAGAAAAAAGGGACCGAGGATTTACTCCATCCAGGTAAGTTTAAAAAAAAGAGAGAAAAAAAATTGGAGTTTAATACAAGAAAATGAAACAAGAGATTTGTAAAAATGTAATTTCAACAAAATTCCCTCATAATTCCCAATCTGAGGTTATTCTAATATGAGGGTTTGTGACAGAAAATGATTCAACAAAATTGCGTGACTCTCCGTTGGAGGCAACAATCAGAGTGAGAATGATACGACCATCATCATCATGACCAAAACTAGAGAGAGAGAGGATCCGAAAGCCGAGCAGCCTATTACGAACAAATAATTATGGTGGTTAGTCCAACTTGTAAGAATTTTCCAAAAAAGAGAGAGAGAGACGTACGCAACAGAACAGAGTCCTCGAAAATGTTCCAAAGAATTATGTAGATTGAAGATGAGGACATGGTGCACTATAATAGACTAGAGACATACACTCTTTGTTATATAAGAAGACTGCCTAAAAGTAGAATATAAAAAAAAACTCGTTCATTTTATACATGAAGCCCGAGCGTAAAAACTACCTAAAACCATGTCAGTTGTGAACGTGTCTCTGCCTTTTTTTTGAACTTGTTGCCGCAACCAAAAAAAAATACTATTACGATTACCATGTACATAAGTCCACTCTCAGATTTATGCTCCATGTCTATGTACTAGTTACCTATAGGTACATAATTATATTTTCCCTTGTACAAACTCGACTTTTCACCAGAGACTCTCTCAACTTTTTCTTGCTTTTATTTTTTTTACTTTTGGAAACTCTAAACAAGAGGTCCATGTTCGTAGGGCTATTTTAGAGTGACGAAGATGCTGAAGAGAGAGAGAGAGAACAAGTCCATATTTATTACTACACGGAACACAAAACTGAAATTGAATGACCCATTGTAGTCTCCATTGTATGTACTTTTCTAGCTATTTATTTATTTGTATACACGCTCAATTCCACGCTCAATCCTTTTTTTGTCCCAACTCCAAATTTTTTTTTTTTGGCATTTTTACGTCTTCTTATTCCGTCCTCTGGCCATCATGAAAAATTCTGTACATGGGGATTACGTACACTTGTACAGTCCACACTTGTACTCCTCAGTACGTTCGTGCCGCAAGTTTTTTCCTAATGGAATGGAAGTCTCAGGCGTACTCGTATAATAATCATGTTGAGCCTACCTGTTCACATTTTGAATGGTAGAAAATAGTCAAACTTTTCGTTTACGTCATCAATACACAATACACATACTCCAGAGGTACACAGATAGAAATCTTCATCTCCAGATGTTAAAATACACACACACATGATTAGTAGTCAGCTTGATCTGAGTCAGAGAAAATAATGAATGAATATATTATATAACTTCTATCATGATCTACATAATACTGAACCTCTCTCTCTCTCTGTGGCAGGGATGAGGATGAAAATGAAGAGAAAAAAATGTTGAATTACTACTAAGCAAGTACCACAAATTTAAAATACAAATAAAAATAATATATCCTTGTTGATTTTTATTGCTCCTCGGCACATTTTTCTTATATCATTAGCGCCGCATCCTACTCACTCCTCATATTTTTTACTAGAGAGAGAGTCCAAAGAATTTTCTTAAGGTAATTCTCAAATGTTTTCACCATTGTAAATCACTTAAAACCCCAGCTCCAATACTCCAATACACTAATTATCTTTTTGAGCCATGGTCATAAATACAAGAATTAATAATTGCTCCAACTTCCAACTTTAAATTTTTTTTTTCTTGTAAAAAAAATCCTCCAAACAAAAAAAACTTGAGTTGTTAGTTCTCCCAAAAAATAATCTAATAATTTTTTTTATTTTTTAACCATCATTTAACTTCTGCCAACTGCCAAAAAATATTTTCTCATTTCTGACAAAGGAAAAATCATTGAGCTTATGACTTTTTAAATATTTTTGCAATCTACAATTGTCGTGTAAAGTGTTAGTTCATTTTTTTTGTTTGTAAAACACAAAACTAGAAAAAGAACAATGATTTTTAAGTTTAAAAAAGAATCATTTCTATTGTTTTTCTTATTTAATAACCCCCGAAAACTTAAAGTTTGTAAAGTCATTAATTCTTTTGCACTCCCTTTTAATGTTGTTTAGGTCATAAACCTGGAAGAAAAAAAAGGACAAGGAAACTGGAAACTAAAAAGAAAAAACTGGAATATTTTTTGGAGAAGCCAAAACCCATAAAAAAACAAGTTGCGTGTAGCTCGCACATTTACGCACACAAGTAGTTCTAAAGTGTACACGCATAAACGTGCATAACAACACCATAATAATTCAATAGGTACATCTATAGTATAACAATTGAATAATTGAAAAAAAATAATCATTTTATTTATGATTGACTTGACCAGAAGGAGAGAAGGGAGAAGGTGAAATGTTATAATGGCACTTGTTCGTGTCAAAAAATTTGAGGGTAATCCCAACTCACAATTTTGTAAGCTTCTTTGGATTATAAAAAAAATAGTCTAAAATTTTACCATATCAATGCTTCTAATTTGATTGTCATGCTCCCCCTTCCAGCTCCAGTTCCAGCTCCAGCTTGAAACTCCAAACTCCACTTAACTAATTTACTAGGGCCCCTTAATTTAGAGATGTCAGATTTTTTTCAAAGATGAATATTATTATTTCCGTGTTTCTCTCTCTCTCTCAAAATAATAAAAAAATGGAGCACAAGGCTCAGGGACTTTTAGCTGTAAATTGAACCATAATAATAAAACCGTTGGGAAAAAAATTCCCCTTAATAAATTATTTTAACAAGTACTTCTGTACTACCTGTACAATTGTGTACTTATTAATAGAAATTAAATTATGTGTAGAGTGTAGGCTACAAATATCTGTACACTTAAAAAAAATCATCATCTCTAAATTCCCTCAAAATTGAAACTAAAAGAAGAAGAAAAAAAATCATTTCGTGCTATTTATGATCATGAGCAAATGATACAAAAAAAGGGCCCATCAACTTGTTCTACTTTTGAAAAAAAAACAATTTAAGGGACAGACGTGATCCAGATGCCTACTTAAGCATTAATATTAGTAAAATTGGTATACTGTTTATGATTCAAAAAAAGGTTTATTATTTACCAAAAAAATTCAACCATCAAAACAGACACACGCTTGTCGATAATATCGACGACCCTAGGTCATAATTTTTGAAGGGAACCATTCAACAGGTAAGTTTTTATTGGTATATAAGATGTAATAAAAATAAAAACTCTAAATATAGTTTCAACTAAAGGGAGAACCATTTTGTAATTGCATAGTTTTTTTTTTTTTCTCTTTTACCTGAGACAATTTACAGTGAATTATATGAGCGTACGGACTATAAACTTTTTGAAAGTTTTCTTCTATTAAATGTATTGTTCATCCCCCTCTAAATTTTAAACAATGTATAATACAGACACACAGACACTCTACTCGTTTGAGAGACCTGACACACCTGAGCTTTTGATTTTTACTACCCGAATTATCTTTTGTAAAGTATATTACCCTCAAAATAATGTTTTGAGAAGAAAAAAAATACTTTGAGTCAAATGTACAGACACAGTCAATTCAATTCTCCCCCTCTGAAAGTGGTAACAATGGAACTTATTTAATATTTATATATATAAGTAACAATGCCCTAAAACTATTGAACATTTTCACAAATGGGCATAACGAGCCTTCTCTCTCTCTTTCTTCCGTGAGCATTTATTACAGTTAATGTTATATAAAAGATTTGGGGGGAAATGGATGATGAAAGAGAGGAAAAGAATATTAGTGAAGGTGGGGAAATATAATGATCTCCTTTTTTCCTTAATGCTCAAAATAAACTTTGAAAAGCCAAAGGCCAGGACTAGGAATTGAGGACTCGATTTCTGTATCTAAAAATCGGTTTTTTGTATCCTCAAACATAAAAAAGAAGTGTAATTGTACGTCTAACTTGAGACCCATCTCTAAAGATTCTCTCTCTCTTGTGTGTATTAACTACAAGTTATGTGTAATGTGTTGGAGATACTGAGGATGGAACAAGGTTGAAAATTGAGGATGCTCTCAGTAGTTTATTTAAGGATAACGGGAAAAGGAAGATAATTAAGGGAGAAAAAGAAATTCTCTCTTTTTCCTTCATTTAATAGCCTCAATGCCGTCAAATTGTTTGATAAACCCCGGGAGGATAACCAAGATAATGAGATAAATAGTCCCCACTAAATAAATATGAGTGTACTTCCAACTAATGTACATAATGTACAACAGACTTCAGAAATGTGAACATCATCACCACAAGTCACTCAACAACGGCTTCATTTAACAATATCTTTTAACATTTAAACCAAAAGTACAAGGAGACTTTTGATAAAAATCTGAGTCAATGACAAGAAACGAATGGTAAAAATAAATATTGTTGAAAAATATTTTTCAATTTGGATAAGAGAGATAACAGTAAAGCTTTAACTTTGGATTTGGAACATGGTAAATAATTTTTGATCTTGTCACTCTCTCATGTCAACAAGTTACTGGACTTTGGGCACTTTTTGTCTATTTAGGCTGAGAGAGGGAGGGGGGGGGGTGTATTTAGGGTCAAAATTATGTAGCCAGTTTTCTTCAACAGTCAACAAAATGTCAATCTGTAATATATCCTCGTTATATCAAGAGTGGAGATATAGAGAAAAAAATAAGAAAGTTTTTCAATATCAACTGATACCATCGTCCATATTTTTGTCTAAGGTCCAGTTTCAATGCAAAAAGCAGGACAATTGAGGAGGGGGGGATGAGACAAGTCAAAAAGATTGAGCGATGACAAAACAGGACAAAAATTAGAGGCAATTGACTAGACTGTTATGGCTTTTAAACTATGGAATAAAATCAAATGGAATTGGGTTTTAAGATTAGAAAATGCTTTTACTATCCACAATTCACTTAAACTGTAAAGTGTAAACTTTGTCCAGAATTTTAAAGCTTTTTTTCTATTCACACCTTCTCAAAGCTGTTACATTTCTCTTTGCTAGAAATTTTCTTGTATTGACAGCTCACAGACAGGGACACTAATTCTTTCAACTTTTTTTTTGGCTTTTATGAAATATTTTTCCATATCACCCATAAAGCTTTTAGCTTTTAGAATTTATTTTCAAAATAACCAATTGAGAGAGAGACAAAAAGTATTTCTTTTGTGTCACGAGCTGTAACAATGGAAGAGGAGACGGCCTCAAGAAAAACAGAGTTTTAAAACTCCAACTGTCATGTTATTTGAGAGAGGGAGGAGATGGAGAAGACAAAAGTTTCATCAAATTGTTTTGACAGGGAATAAATATATTTTACTAATATTATCAGCCATAAGTCTTACTATGGCCCTATGCTTTTGTATATTATATACTATTGTATATTGAGTTGAATATTATTTTACATTTTTTTCTTCTTCTTCAAAGTCAGCTTGGATTCCAAAATTCACCTACAAAATTCACAGTGTACAAATAAACAAAATATATCCAAATCACAGTATGATTTGTTATACTTTCCATCTTTGAAATATTTTTCTTGGTTTTTTTTTCTTATTAAATGTAATTTTGACATTTGGTATTTGAATTTATGGCAATTTATTAAAATTCTTTGAATTTCATTTGGTCAATCAATTTATCTTGTTTTAAATTCCTTTTTTTCAAAAAATATAAGAGAAACTATTCATAATATTATTTACATGATATTATCCACCTGTAAATTGTTTTTTTAAAAAGAAATAAAAAAAACTTGCAGCTTTCAGCTTGTACAAAGAGAGAGAGAGAGAGACGGACACGAGTTTGATTTAGCCAAAAAAAAAAGAAAAATGCAACATTTTTTCTTATAATTCCAGCAAAACAGCTTTTCACAACAAAATTTTATGACTCTCAGTCCTGTCCGAATCCTGACAAGGTTCGATTACACATCCTTTTTTATATGGACAACCTCAAGCTCAAAACACGAAAACTTTGTCAGGTTCTTAATGGTCAAGTTTGAAGAAGAAAGCGGATCTTGTATTTATTTTGTCTTGATGGACTTCAAAAGAAAAAGAAAACCAAATAAAGAGAGAGACTCAAATGTTAGAGATGAGTAAATTTATTGGAGATCCTCGTACAGGTGGGAGTCCTGAACTTGACGAAGATACAAAGAGGAAATTTTGAAGGACGAAAGTAGGGGGACATATGTAAATGGATTATTAATAAAACAACCCGTTGCATCATTATTTCACTGACCCCTACATTTAATTTACACACTATCCCTCTTATTTATGAACTTGGACCCCCCCTCTCTCTCTCTCCAAGTGAAACTTTGTTTAATCATAAACAATGTTCGTTATACTAAAACACCTGCCACACATTTCACTCGATTTTTGTACAAGTAAATTCACCGTTTACAATTTTTTTTGTCTTTTTTTATACACAAGACAACAACACACAACAGAAGAGAGTCGCCCTTGTCACGATTCCAGTTCAAATTGACTGGAAATAAAAAAAAAAGTTACAGGTAATCATGAAAAAGTTCACCGCCTTGGTTCACCATCATAAATTTAAAAAAACGATGGAGAGGTCAACATGCTCCAAAATAAAGAGAGACTTTGACTGTCTCCAATTTTGATTCTCATTCTGTTTCATCTGTAAAATTATTACATTACTTTATATTCTCTTCTTAATGCATTACAGACAGAGAGAGAATTTGAAATGATCAAATCATGCAACTCATCTTCCTTATGCTCTTCTTATTCTTGTCCTAACTGCAGCTGATCTTGTGCAACAATACAGATAAATAAATAAAAAAAGGTTTAAATATATAAAAAATCTGTATAAACATAGTACTCACACATGATGTACGTACCTGTGGTTGTGGTACTTAAAATAAATGTAGAGACTCTCTAGTAGAGAGAGAGTGTACACAGACAAAACATTTACCATTTCTTGATCGTTACTTCATTTCACAATTTTCCCTTTTGAATTTTTAAACTTGATAATAATACAAATACTATTTACATGGATTCGGTTCCCTTTTTTCTTTTTAAGTATAAAGGAAATCATTCATATGTATATTCCATGTATTTACATGAGAGAGAGAGAGAACAAGCGTATCATTTCCTTACATCAACATCATCTTGACTCTTCTTCTCAATACAAAATTATAATGCCTATGACTATTATCATATATTGTGAATAAACTTGTTCAACTTCGATCTCTTCTTCTTCTCCAATTCTAAGAAAATCCCCAAAGACTCTTTAATCTCTTCATTCCATTTTTTTACATCTTCTCCCTTTCTTCCTTTTTTTATTATTCAAATGTGTTCTATTTATACATCGACAAAATAGAAAGACAACAAGACACCTTCCTCATATTTTTTTTGATGAATTCCATCTGATATTTTTTTTGAATGGTTGCAATGTCTATATTAAAAAAATTGTGGCAAGATTTATTTTTAAAATGGATTTCACTCTAGACTTGATTTTGAATAATCCTCCTGAAATTTTTCTTGTTGATTCTAGGGAGATTCTTATCAGGGAATTATAAAGGTGAGATTTGTTGTTTCCTCCAGTCCGTCGCCTTCACCTGAGTCCAAGTCACCGTCTGTCTTTCTATCTTGTGTGGTAACGTTTATTGGGAGACTTTGGAGTCATGACACTTACTCAAGACAGAGAGTTTTTTTCAAGGGTTGGATGAAGATGAAGACTGTGTGGTTTTTATGGGGGATGGGGATAGCATTTGAAGAGTATTTTCTCTCCTTGTCCCAGTACAATCTAACAGGGTCCTTAATTCGGATAAGAGGTCGTGGACGTGGGCAATACCCTCTCTAGATTTATTTATGCATGTGTCTGTCTATCAAGTATTTATACATCTCTTCAACTCTTCAACAATAAAGATGAATAGATAGACAGGTACAGGTACGAGAGAGAGAGAGAAACAGGTAGAAATCCTTCCAACAATCATCCACCCTCTCTCTCTCTCTTTATATAACCATTCAGGTATAAGATGAGTATAACGTTCGGATGATAAAATGATTCGACCATCTTCCTCCTAAAAATAACTTTGTGTTATGTAACTATCTCTATGTGCCTTGCGGGTCGACAGCTCAAAAAATGGAATCCTCCGCTCCATTCTCAATGGACTTTTTTTATTATAAGAAGCTTGCTACTCATCTTGAGATGTATAAAATTCTCATATAAATCTATACAGATACAGTGGACGGTAAGGACAGGCAAAACATGTACAAAAAGTATCTAATAATATAATGTACCAGTGTGTGTATGTAACTATTAACTCATTTTCACTTATGTACATATGGTGTGGTGGATGATTACAACTTTGTAAATGTAGCCAAAACAATTTGAGAGATGCTTCATATAATATGTAAATCAGTAGGACCTCAAACCACATGCTTTTGATTTTGCCCAATACAGACAGGGACTATACAGACAAATTAACAATGGGTTTCTTTAACATTCACCAAGATGAAAATTCTAAACCCCGTCCTTGTTGTGTTCCTTCCCTATCCATTTTAACATGGAGGAAGAATTGGAGACGATACATTGTCAAGGTTTGTAAAGTATGAGTATTTTAAATGTGTTCTATGTGTACAGATAGTTAAATGTGTATATGAGGAGTGAACAAGTGCATTGTGTGGTTGTGGCTGTACGCTTCTTATATATGTATTTTTTTCTGCTGCGTATGATTGACGATGGTTACGGTGCCTTGAGGATAAATTAAACCCTTTTACTACTTGATCCATGCAATGTACAGATACTTTACATGGAGAACAAGTGACTCAACATATGATGAAGGATTCAAGACACAAGCAAGACTTTGTCTCTCTCTCTCTCTCATATACTTGGTTACAATCTCTCTTCAATTGAACATCTCTTCCTTATGTATCATTTTTAGTTGATGAGTTACCCATCTCATAGTCCCTATATAACAGATAGTTACATACAGAGTATTTACATACAAGGCTCCTTGTCCCAATTGTTACTCAAATTTTATGCTCCTCGCATACCGACTCGTGAAACGACTTTACGGGAGATTAACAACGCGTGAAATATTCCTCAGGGCGGCCCAACTTCATCTCCAGCTCAGGTGATATCCCCAAAGATGCAGAGAGACTTAAATTGCATACAATTATTTTCCATCAATGGACTATATTTTTTTGCCTCTCTTTTTTTAAAAAAAAAATATTGCTATTTTCTTTGTACAAAATTTTAATTGTGTGCAATATAAACGTCCATATTTTATTATGATGTGTGAAAACTTTTGAAAAAAAAAATTGTTGGGAAAAATTTATAAACTAGAATAATTGGCAAGGTCATAAATTCATAAAAAAAATATTCCCTACACAGTAAAATAAAAACCCACCTGTACAGATACAAATAAATGAATATTGAATTGAAATTGACATGCTCTTTGAGTAAGAATGACAAGTTCATGTCTTTTTTCTTGGTAAAAGGTAAAAGGGATATAAATGAAATTTATTGGACTTGATGCCAAGAATTTAACGCCTTGAAAAGAATTTTAAAAACTCATACAGTGTACTAAATATATCCAGGCTATATGTAAGTTATAGGTGTTCGGGGAATGGGAAACCTTGAATTGGATTAGATTTGGGAAGGTGGGTATCCCTTTGAAGTAATTTAGGTTTATAAAAAAATATATGTACATAATCTCTCCTCTGTATCCATTCCCTTGATAAAATAAAAGGTTAATGGAAGCACGCATCATGGAGAGTGTACACAACATAAAAATGTATGTGGTAGAAACATAAGTACCCCCAAAAAAATTTTTGGAGACCCTACATATAGTAGTGACATGGACATGATAGGGGTAAACAAAACATATGGTCCTTGGAAAAAAAAGGATCGGGAGACTCATCGCTCCACAAAGTGCTGTCATGTATGGGCGTCTGCCAAGCAAACCGCTCGTCAACAATCAGAACCTCTCATCAAAACCTACATCGTCATCCCCCAAAAAATGTTGAGAAAACCGAGAACTTCATACAACACACATATATACCGATAGGAAACAAGAGAGACGGTCACAGTGAAATATGAAAATGCCCATGGTTTTTGAAAAGAAAAAACCCTTTTTTGTCCATGGTTCACCCCTTTGAAAAATTTTTAGTGACAAAATGTACACTTGCCACATAAGTATCCCGTCTATCTTCCCATCTTTTAAACGATAATCATTAGAAAAACTCCTGGAAATCATTGGCAATGTAGTCATTTCAAACGCCTATTGAAATACATGTAAAATTTTTGTACTATGTCCTCTGTACGAGAGTGTGACTGTTGTTTACTCCCTAAAATTCCACAAGTTTAGCCATTAAAATGAAAAACAACCTCTGGAGTTCCGTGGTGTGCTATCCTTGTCTATCTCTCCTCCAAGTATTAACCTACGTTAACCCTTTCCAGGGAAGAACAATTTCCCTTCATCTTTATCTCTAGGGTAGGCCCCTTCAAAAAAGCCTTAGGAATAATAAAATACTTATTATCATTTGACTTGATATGCAACTGAGTGAGAAGTGAACGCATAAATAAATAGACACAACATTTCGTCCTCATCATATTTTCTCCATTTTGTCTACTGATCCTCCACACACAAAATTTACTCGTCGTATCGTATGAGATGAGGATTGGGAGGAATCCTCACAAAAGTCTCAAGCTTACATGAATAGGGCGAGTACGAGAGAGAGAAAAAAAAGAAAATTGTTCAAGTGGTAAATAATCAACCATTTCCAGCCATTTCTTTATTTGAAGGGGTGAGGTTGAGGTTTCTTGGGACTGGCAGGTCGTCGAGGGTCAAGATCAGATAAGAAAGTATTGTCTCTCTCCCTCTCTCTCTCTCTCTCTCATTCAAAGGGAAATCTTTAAAAGCTCAAATGCTACTCGCCTTCTCTAGCCAAAAAACTTGAATGCCTGTGTTTTCCCTTTCCTTATCTTTATCCATGTCATATGGGCTTTTGACTTGTACACATTACACACACAAAATATCAAAAGAACCACGGAGAGACGTAGAATAGATAAAATGATGGGCCAAGGAAGAGGAGGAGGAGGATGACTCCCAATATGTACTCTACTGGATAAAAAAGATGACAGAGTCCCCACTTTGTATTTTACCTCTTGCATTAGTATTAGTACTGCTCCAACTCCAGCTTTTTTTATTCTGTAAAAGAATAGATAAATGTTTTGGATGCTGAGAGAGAGAGAGAGAGAGAGAGAGAGTAAAAGTAAAGTAGTAGCAAAAACATAATTACGTCACTAGGCACAGGCACTATACCCCGAGTGGAGTCTTCTTTTTATTTTTTTATTGTTGGATAATAATATTGAACATAAAAGCAAGGCGTTGATTATTGTCTAAGGTGGTTCAAGCCATTTAGAGCACGCACAATAGTGGAGAGTGTAAAGGTCAAGAAATAAACATTTGGGTGTGTAAAAATCTTTTTTCTTTTTCTTTTAAAAAAATATGATTTAAGTGCTTGTCAAGGGAACAAGTTGGAGGGTTTGAAATGTCAGAAAAAAAAAGATTTTTTAACTTGTCTGTACTTGTACACTGACGATCCACCATGTTCCGGCACTTTATGTCTCCTACTCAAAGTCTATTACTCCCATTACTCTTTTTAGGGGGGCGCTTTTGAGTGCACTGGAAATCTTGTCCATTTGAAGAGAGAGAGAAGGGTCGTGCCGATCATGATATTTTTGCTCTCTTTGAAGAAACCATTAAGCCAAGAATCTGAGGTAATAAACCGACTTCCATTTTCACCTTCCCTTAAAAAACTTTTACAAGCCGGTAGACACACACACACACACTCTCTCTCTAATGATAGAGAATGGGGGAGAGGAGTCTGGGTGTGGAGAAAATCGCTTCCTTTTTTAGTTTAAAAAAAGACTTGTGAAGTACACTAATCCAAATCAAGAGACTTTTGCCGTCGGAGACACTCCAAAATTTTACAATGATTGATTAGAAGAGTGGCGGTAAATGAAATTCCTGGAGACTTAATCTTGTTACTCTTTACACTCATTTTACCTTCCCTGATACATCAAATGATAGTCCAAGACTCAATGTCTCCCCCCCCCCCACACACACAAGCTAAAGTGGTTGTAAAATGAGCTTTTAAAAATCATCATTTTTCTGTACAAAAATTTCTTTCCACTGACTCCTTCCTACATTGCATATTTGTACTGGGACTCTGACTGACATGATCCCATGATGTTAAATGATGCATAAAAAAGTTGTATAAAATTTCCACTTTTTGATAATAATAATTTCAGACAAGAGCACGTGAGGTCTCGTCTTTTCTCTCTTTTTTACAATTCTCAAATTCGAAGAGAGAGAACCCTTTCATTATGGAGCACATGTCGAACAAGAATAATTACCTTGTTTTTTTTATCTTCTGGTTCTGACAATAGAAAAATTTTACTTTTTTTTGTTTTAAAAAAATAAAATAATTTTTTATGATTATACGTAACATAATCCTTGCAAAACTATTTTTGCTGTACATTTTTTTTACCACACTAAAGTTTTCTTTACATGTGCTGACGTTTTAGATTTTTAGCAAAAAGGAGCAAAGGGGAAAGTGGGGAACATGGATGATGAAGGATAATAAAAATGCACGGCTTGTAACGACTGTAATTGGATACAATACAATAAACAAGGACTGCAAGTCTCGTCGTTTCAACTCACCAACAAATTCCTCTCCAACTCTTATTTCATCTCCAGTCCACTGTACGTTCATATAAAGTCATGATGTTACATCCAACTTGATTAAAAAAAATTTTTGCCTAGTTATCATGCAAACGTTGGCGTAAGATGATATATAAAATAATATTTTTTCCCCTCTTGTAAGATGCTCATCTTTTGTACCATGATAAATTGTGGTCTCTATTTCTTTAAAGAAACTGTATATGTCTGTAGTACAGATTCTGTACATTGTCTCTATCTTGAGTTTAAAATTTTTTTTACGAGCCAAAACCAAAACTTGAGAGTTTAAATACAAAAGACACAATAGAAAAATTAAATGAACAAGTCCAATGATACACCGCCAAGATGAGAGAGTCCTACTGTCCACCTTGAAGAGAACAGAGATGAAAAACAAGTTGAGACTCGACTGTGTGTAACAAACTGATGGATGCAATTTGTGTCTGTTCACAAGGGACAGAAAGATAAATCGTCAAAATAGAAATGTAAATTAACTATGAAGAGAGAGAGAGAGTGTGTGTGCATATTAAGCTTGGTCACAAATATCCTATTTTTGACCAATATCTTTAAAACTGGTTCTCCTAATATTAAACCTGTTTAACATTTAAAAGAATTACGTCAAATTATCCCTCTCTCTCTTCAAGAGTCTTGTTTTTGCAAAAAATTAATATTTTTTAGTTAAAAAAACATTGTTATATAATTATCCTCTCTGTTTTTTGGACATTGTCCAAACAGTAAACAGTGAAATGACCCCAGATCCCCAATGGAGATGAAAAAAAAAGTGACACTAGTTTCTTTATAAAATATCCATACCTGTACTATGTAGTACGTAATAATGGAAAAAAATGACAATGGAAAAAAGAAACAAGTCCTCCGTTGGAGATACTACTTGACTACGCACATGCATAATATTAAAATTTGAACATGCTTTTTTTCCTCTCTCTCTCTCTCTCAATGTATTCGTATTGTACTCTGGGGGTTTTGGAGATGTTTGAGATAAATTCCATAGATATTGTAAACCACATTAAAATTATTACTTGGCATCCAAATTCACATTTTCAAAGGCAGAGAAATTGTTTGACTATATGGCTATGAGATAAATCCAATGGAGATTTTTCCAAGCCAAAAACTGAGAGGGGAAGAAAAAGAAGAGAAAGAAAAAAAACGGTTTTTGTGGGGAAAGAAGTTACATGGAACATGGGACATGGGGATGGAGGAGATAGATAGATAAAAAAAGGAAGACAAACCTTTAGAATACACAATGGAGAAGATGGACAGTAGAAGAAAAGAGGATGCTCTATCTAAGATCAGTGAGTGATCACTAGGACGTGTAGCGCCTTTAAAATGTTCATAAACACAAAACTCAGGTGAAATCCTCCTCACTCTCTCTAAACATCATCAAGACTTTAGTGTTACAAGAGTAGTGCCATTGCCTTTTTTTCGTACCTTTCTATTTTCAATGCACCCTCATCCTAACAAATGTAGAGGCCAGTTTTACGTATATATGTACATAATGTACATTTTGATAATAGCTGGAGACTCAAGACAAGATGGAAATGATATAAAAAGTGAATTTTTCATTCCCTCCACATTGCATACAAATGTCATGAGAGAGAGAGAGAGAGAGAGAGAGAGAGAGAGAGATTTCTCTCCTTGGGAGAGGAAGACAAAGATTTATTGACATTATTGACTTTATTTTGTATATTAAACAACAATCACTAATAATATTTCCGCTATGCAGAAATATATAGATTTTTTTGTATGCAAAAGCCAGAATTGGGTACAGGTGAGAGAGAGAGAGAGATGATTTACATAAATGTGTAGAGGTGTAACATTAGAAAACAAGTACGGGCAGTTAGTTTTTCCTCAATTTTGATGTGGATGCCTGATTGCTTCCATGTCCATGTAACGTTGTGAATGCCCAACACTCCATCGAATTTGTGGCCGTCTGTCTGGCCAAGTGAGTTTTTTCCGTATTGACCATTCCTTGCAGGTTCTTTTTTTTCTAGTTCCTTGCGTATGAACGAGCTGATGAGGATGAGCCAACTTGGACTTTAGTAATGGTGATGGTGCCAATGTTAAAAGGATCTGATGATGGAGGCACGCAATGGAGGCACGACTGCATGTTGTCGGCTATACAAATTCCCTCCGGCATACATTCTCTGCTTCATTAGACCCACGACTTTTTTTGATGATCATTTTCTTCTTCATCTTCTTTCATTATATATCCAGATCGCCCCAAAACTTGCATTTAGTTTTTGACCCATGAGAAGAGAGAGAGAAAAAAATGACGGGAAAATGAAAATCATAGAGGAGTCTCTAAAATGAACGCTATCCCTTTTTTGACTTGCAAACCCACAAACCAGAATTAACTCTTTTTTGTTTATTGCTAATGCCACGCTTGTACAATGTACAGATACTTTGTTTTAGAAAACAAAAAAGAAATTTCTACACAGATATTTTTGCTCTAATCTTTCATTTCCCTCATAAAAATTTTTACTCTCAAAGGAAATAATCTTATCTGAAAAATTCAACTTAGAAAAAACATTTTTTTAAAAAAAATCCCCTCTAACCATACACTATCTCAATTTTTATACATGAATTTTCACTTTTCTCCTTTGTCTATCCGAGTTGTATACATTGTTGTCTGTTATATGATACATGTACATACAGCTGTATACATATTATGTAATGGTTTATGAGTCCCTATAAAAGATTGGATGAATGGTGAACAAGGTTTGTTGAACATTGATGAAATTTATTCCAGCTTGAGCTTCTAATTTAAAATGCCCAAAGCAATCACCTTTTTTTTAAAAAAAAATAGTTTTCATTCCAAACTTCCAAAACTCTGAACGTATTTAATATTTATTTTATACCACGGAGGATCCTACTCTCAAATAAAATACAGAGGAGTGAGGAGTTTTGAAATTTTTTGAGGTAACCAAAAACTTTTTATGATACAATTACAATAAAATTATACAATATCTCTAAAAAAAATTCTCTCAAAAGAATTATTCATCATGATCATGATGATGATCATGAAGATGAAGGGAAAAATTTCTTAAACTGAAATAATAGGACGTAATCGTATCATAAGTAAGGATCATTGAATAATTTTTAAAACCTTTTAAAAACAATCTTTCCTTTGTACTAAAAGTACAAAGAGAGAGAGAGAAGCTTTATCGAAACTTGTAAATGAATTTTTCAAGTTCACAACCTCCGAAAATTGATATTAACTTTTGGTTAATATATATTCAACAATTTTTTAAAAGTGTACTTCAAGTACCTCAGACTATTCAGCTTGAGTTTGAAAAAGAAAAAGATAAATTATTATTCTCTCTCTCTCTTTCTCTCTGGATACTTAAGGTATGAGTAGTATGTACACGTAGTTTATAGTTTTTTTTGAAACGTTATTCTCATTCCTATCACTTCCGATTGGTTTCATAAATTGAACCGGAAAATAGGTTCTCTTGTTACGAGGTGACTCTTCCCATCCTGAAGTCTCGAAGACTAAACGCCATTTCCTTTAAGTTATCTCTTCACAATAGACAAAATATATTATTGCCTAGCTTGTAAATGAAAAAAGAAATATTATATAGTAAAGCTTCCTTGGATAATGGACATGTTAGAAAAAAAATTTGTACGGTACGTGTAAGTGGTGTGGGGTAAGTACCGCAAGGAGCTGAACCAAGGGATAGTACCACGTTTAAAAAAAATAAAAGTATAAAAACAAGTCTAGGGCCATGCAATTTAAAAAATCTTTTAATATATTACATGCTCTCTCTCTCTCTCTCTCTCTATAGAATAGAGTAGAGACACTCGGTCATTTGTAACAGGGAAAAATTCTTCTATTCTTTGTGGTGTGTGTGTGAAACGGTGTGGATTTTTTGGTTAAGTTTGGTTCGGAGGAATTACTTGGTACGTAGAGTAGAGAGTAGTTAGTTAGCAATGGTAGTTGCGAGGGATAAGACATCCATCATCTTGGAGATTCCTTAGTGATGGTTCATATTAGATCCTAATCTTTGAGCTACGGCCACGTCCGCCACATTCAACTCTCTCAATCTTAGAATATCTGTTATAGTGTTATTATTGTATACAAGACAAAAACTATCTTAGCGGTCTACGTCAGTACAGGCACAAAACCACTCAACACACTCTCATCCACATACGGAAGATCAAGAGGAGAAGAGAAATCTGCCTATGAAAATCTTGAGCATATTTACAGATATCCATGTGTGTGTGTATTTCTCATTCTTAAAAAGATTTTTATAAAATTGTACAAGCCTTTTATATTTTTTCTACAGAGAGAGAGAGAGAGACTGTCATGATTGCATTCTCCATTTTCGGCATTTTTACGCTAAGCTGATGGCTTCCTTTCGTCTCTTGTCTGTTGTTTTGTTAAATTGTGGTTGAGTCAAAGAGCCAACTTAGTATTTACAACACAACAATCTTTCTCTCTCTCTCAAGATGAAAAAAAGAGTCTTTTTACAGATGGACAGGTAACTACATAAGTACAATGGCCACATGGTCTAATCCTCCAGTCCAAGTTTGAATAATTTAGCAATCTCTCCCTCTCACTTTGAAATGTCCCAATCTTTTTTTACAATGTACACAGATGAGTCGTAGATAGTTAACTGGCCATGTTTACCCTACATATGAATTACTCTCATAAAATTCGTACAAAGGTGTAAAAGATTTCAGAGACTTTTACGATCAAATCTTTTCCACATTTAACAGCTTGCCAAACTTGACCATCCAGCACGGACCTCTCTCTCTCTCATTTATGAGTTACATAAGGAAAAAAACACGTGTGTGTACAAGTACATCACTGGCATTAGCACATTTGTCTGTATAAACAAGGGTGCAACCCTCAGGTTTTTTTTAGTGTCAACGACGTCCCATACGGAAAAAACAATTGAGAGCAATTTAGTTTTTTTTTCTTTCTTGGGATGGGAACTTGATGGGCACTAAAAAATGACACACACTTTTCTCTATTTTATGCATGTCAACAAAATAAACTTTTTTTTTATTATTTAACTTTGACTCTAATCCCGTATATATTTAGTTAAAACTGTGTGGGAGATGAAATACAAAATATAAATAAATGTTTGTCAAAATTTACAAAAAATTGTGCCAACTGCAGTTTGCAATACAAATACAGATAAATTCTAGAAAAAAAAATTAAATCTATGACTTTTTTAAAAAATAATAATTTATATTTATTATTGTATTTTTTTAACTGGAAAAATTCTCTCCAAAATATTTCTGCCCATTTAAAAAAAATACAATAGACATGTCCACTCCTTGTCTCACCATGCAAGTTTTATATGTTACTCGTACTTTGGTGAAATGTGAGAGAGAGACACTCTTAAAATTCACAAGATGAGACTGAGGTCCTTGATTGTGTTTTACAATGGTGAAGAAGAGAGAGAGAGAGGAGAAAAAACTGGATTTCGGTAGTTGACAACATGAGGTTTTATTACAAAAATACAAACTTGTATCCTCTCCAAAGTCTCCAGTGTCTAAAGTGTAATGTAATGTACAATATAACAATTGATGTACATGCTATTGTGATTCTAAAAGTTGTAAAGTGAGGCTGAGTTGGACAAAAATCCTGACTTTGCTGTAAATCTCTCTCTTGGTCTCTTGCTACACAAAAAAATATAATTTTTTTCTACACTCTCACTCATCCATCCTGACGACAAGGCACAAAATCTGGTTAATAATGCAAGTACATGCAATTTCTAGAATTAATTTATTTGTACATTCAACAATCCACTCGGAGTATCTCTCTACATATTGCATATACGTGTATTATATTACACAACAATAAAAAAAATTAAATTCTAACAAGAATGTACGAAAAAGTCATAATTATTTTTCAATGTGATGAATCATGCTGGGTCAAGAAAGTTGAGGGGAAAGAATTTTGTCAATTTATTTTATCAAGAAAATTTTTTAACTATCTGCTATACAGACTACGTGTGGCCCCTCAAATTTTGAGGATTGGAAAAAGTTGGGTCAAGTTGCCTATGTATGTCATTGATATTTGTAATAATTGTTCTAGAGTCTAATTCACGTTGGGGGTACAAGATACATTTATAAAGCCATAAATAAAATGAGAGAATGAAAAAAAACATTTATTTTTGAGAGAATTGAACCTCTCAGTTGGAGATTGAAAAGAATGAAGGTGTTCAGTTTACATTGACTCAAGAGAGATCCACTAAAAAAAAGGTGTGGAGGATATAGATCTCCTGCTAGGAAACCAACCAAATTGGTGGTGAAAATAATGTACAAAGACACAAACCATATTTTTCTACACATGTATGTACTTTATAGGAAAAAAGGGCATGTTGTGGAAGAAAGTGGGTAAATGTAATAAAGAATAGTTTATTTTTTTTGTGAATAATATTTCAACGGCACTTACTTTTTGTGTGTTGTTCGAATCTGGTATATGAATGGGACCCTTCAAACTTGGTTTACCAAGGTACCAGTCCTCCCAATGATTGTACTTGCCAAGAAGCTCCAGTAGGGCGGGTACATTTACATAATTGTCATCATCAAAGTGGCAAAACCACCTACGTTGGACCAAACACAAAACAACACAATTAAAAAAAATGAGCCATTGCAAATTCACACACAAATTTTACATCTCCTCCATAAGTCACCCTACAATAAATGTCAATGCTCATGTTACTTTGTACTGCAAGTGAGAAGAAAAACGAATTGAACAAGATTTTTCGGAGAATTAAGGTGCGGCTTCCATTAAAAATACAAGTGTTAAAAAATCATTGTCTTCTCAACAATTTCAACAACTTTAATTTATTCTCTACCACTCAAAAAAAGAACAAGACTCTGATGATGATAATTTGATGAGTTCATACTATAAAAATTAATCAAAAAAAAATAGACAAGACTCCAGTCATATAGACACAACTTATTAAAATTAAAATAAAATATTATAGAACATCATTTTTGGAAAAAAGTGGGGGAGTGTGTCTGACCATTTGGTGACGTGCGTTGTCTCCAATAAAAAACAAACCTTTAAATGTAATAGTAGTAGCATTTTAATACTATTGAACGGTTGATTTTTACACAAAAAAGAAACATAAAACTGTTGGATTGTAAAGTCAAATAAAATAATATTATTTTATCATTATTTACTACTACTCGTCAAGTCCACCATGTTGGTTTTTTTTGGAACATGATAACACAATAAAAATTGCCTCGTGTTCCCGAATATTCTGGGAGGTGCATTGTACATTATGTTACTACTACAAAATACTGAATGTTCACATGGAGAGAACACGAAAATAATTTGTTTGGGTGTAGTTACAATTTTTACACAATCTTAATAGATAAGAACCATTTTATACAGATGTATGTACATAAAATATTATTTAACAGGATTCCATCAACTGTAACTACAAGAACAAATAAATGTCGAGTCAACAATAATTTATAAATAGAGAGATTCTGGTACTTACGACTTGGACGTCCGTAGGAAAGCATCAAACTCCATGGACATTTTACAACATAAAGCTTGCCTGTAAATAAAAACATGTCAGGATGAGTATCAACAAACTTTTGACCTTTATAAATTAAATAAATAATAGATACATTGAAGAAAATTATCTTTAGTCAAAATCAAATATTTCAACGTCTCTCTCAACAATGAAAAGAGGGGGAAGAACAAGTTAAAAAAAATAACAAAACCCGCCTGCCTTTTAGCACCACTCTGGGTGAAAACTTTTTTTTCTGTATGTACTCCATGTATTACCACACATGTTAATAATTGTAGAGAGATAAATAGGAATTTTAAGTTATTATTATTATGAATAATAGCTATAGTCTAATACATAAAAAAAAATCATCTTTGCAAACGTCCAGCTTCCAACTTGTACATAAATACGATACAGGTAGGTAGTTGTTTATTGACAAGATAAAAAAAATGAATTTGACTGGTGGCAAAATTTTTATTACTAAAAAGTTTCTTGAAAAAAAAATCAACTCTATTCATTTCCATTGTTCTTTTAGTACACTCCACACTCTGTCTCATTTTTATGTTTGTATAGAAGAGACTATTGAATAATACCCCCGAAACAATTTTTTTTCTTGGCCTGGATGATTGACTGTTAGTCCGCCTTGGCTTAAGGCAATTAAATGAGGTTCGTAGGTAAATTAAGACTATAATCTTTCAAGAGTCGTTTTTCTTGGTTTCTTATTGTGTTGATAGAGAGATTGAAGACGCGTGAACGGTCATTACAACGTGTAATCAATCCTCTTTTCCTTCCCTTTTTATTTTTTCAAGTTCAAAGTCAAGTACGTCATGTACAACTATCTGTATTTTCCATTAAATTAAATTCTCTCCAGTTTTGAGTGTCAACTTTCCAGGCAAAAAATTATTTGCAAACCAAATTTCTATGAAACGGCTTCTCCTTTCTTTTTAGGTGCTCAAGGCAGTAGGCACTCGAGAAAAAAAATGGGATTGATAGAATTTTAACCGTGAAAATACCTACATGAGAATTTATAAACAATTTAACACCTTTTTTTACTAAGTATTCTCTAACTCTTTCCTCTCATCATCTGTATCATGTCTAGCTCAAAGCAAACTTGTTTACTTGACAATCTTCTCAAAAAAATAATTCTTTTTCTTGAAATTTAAGATCCGAGACGTTGAAAACTTGAAAGTGATACAAGATTGAAGAAAGGAAAATGATTATTTTAAAATGGTTTCCATGTTCAATAAAAAAAAATAAAAAAGGAACCTTACCTATAATGGGTGGCGGGACAATGTGTATTGATGAGATGGCCGTCTGTAAAAAAAGTGACACAAAAAATAAAAATGAAAATTCTTGAATTACAGGTAAATCCCCTTCCATTGTTTCTCTCAATGAGAAAGAATCTGCCGACTTTTATTTTATTGAAAAAAGTGTAAGCGTGAGGACACAAAAAAAAACAGTAGACAAATTTTGTAATGTAGGCTCGTGATAAAAGGAATTATTTTATATTAAAAAATATTTATTATCTGATAATATAATTTTACTACTATCTGTACATAGTACAGAAGCATCCATGTTCCAATAATTTATTTTTTTAAAAAAGTATTTTATTTAATCCATTCCATGATTACACATTTCAACTTGTACATGAATCTACTCTTTTGTACAATGGACACTCATTATTAAATTCAGTTTTCCAGTGAATTTAAACTTAAAAAAAAGTATTTCTTTTATATAAAAAAACCAGCGGCATTTCTTTTCTCCGAGAATGGCTCTAATGCATCTCGACCAAAAAGCGCATAGTTGTGGTTAAGATGAATGATTTTTGTCTGTTGTATTTTTTGTCCCTCTCTCTGTCTCTCTCTCTCTCTCATGAGACTCTGAGAACAATATAAAATTTGTACAAAACTTACTGGTTTGACGCTCCAACTCGGGGTCATCGCCATCAGTGAAGATGAAGATCTGAAATACACAAGAGAATTTATTTGTTAAAAAAAAGTTTAGAGAAAACAAAGGACTTTCAAGATGAGATAATGAGATGAGATGAGGCCACAAACAACATGCAATTTTTTCACTTACTCATCATCACATGAAATACACAAAGAGAAAGAGAGGGGGGGGGGGTACTAACTACCAGGAAGGTTGCAAGGAATCACACGCGTCGAGAAATGTTTCCAAAAAGACAACACAAACACAGCTGACAGGTAGATTATGTTAAGATGAATAAACACACACACACGCACCAATGAATTTTTTCGCACTGGTCAAAAAAATCATGTATAAAATCATGATTCTCTTTAAAGTCTTTACTTTTAAAATATTAAACAATCATTTTCACTGAATAATTAGCATGATAGCCCTTTGGCAAAAAAAAGAAATATTATCATGTCATAAATTATGAATATTTTTTTTCAAAATTAATATATAAATCAATCAATAAGATTAAATGTCATGAAGAGAAAATACAGAAGCTAGTTATTTTGACATGGGAAGATAAACAGAGAAAAGATATTAAAATATGTTTTAATTATTAAAATATATTGAAAAGGATATTCTTCATCATAGAAGAGAAAGACAGGGGAGAAAAGATGACGAGGAGATGCACTCAAGCATGAGAAGGGAGAGCTTAGAGGAAGACATTAAGAATGCATTAAAATTACATAAGAAGAAGATTAGCTCTTTTTCCAGGTGAATGAGCAACATGTACATTTTAGTTGGTTCAAGGGCGTGCTTTTATGCAACACTTAAAACTACACACACTATCTGTACAGTCTACAGTCTACACGCTTATACAGATATAAACATGGACGCTTCTTTATAATTTCTTATTGCAAAAAAAAAAAACTAAACAACACTCGTTGAGGATCGTAAATTTAAAATCCTTTTTATTGAATCTTGAGCCCAGAGTTTCGCTTCACTGAGATTGCAATGGCAATAGACAACTCTTGTGATTCAACTCTAAAAGGTAATTAAATAGCCGTCTGTAAGATTTTTAAGAGATTGAAAAAGCTAGACACAAAAAAATACACAATTCAGACTCTGACTCCTTAATTCCTCTATTGTTTACACTAAAACTTTTTTTTTTCATCTTGTTCCTATATGGTTAAGATTAATAAATCCAATCTTTTTATTTTATTGAATTGCAAGACATGTACATACGTAGAGCATTATTGTTTAAATTTTTTAATTGCAATATAGAATATAAGTACATATACATGTATAATTTGAATGTAAAATTTCAATTTATTTATTGCAACCAGAAGATTAAAGTTTTAAAATAAGATTTGCATTCTCAAATCATTTTCTGTCTCCGTCTCCATCTCCAATTGGATATTATTAAAGAGAATTGAAAATATAAATATGGAAATTATATTATTATAGGACCTACTCCATTCTAGTTAAAATGAAAAGAAAATTTTCTATTTGTAGAGACGTGTACTACTCCATGGTCATTGTTATCAGAGGTTCAAAAAGTTCAGTTCAATTAACCTCTTGGAACCCTTCATCTTCAAACTCTACTTGAGATGTTGAAAAAAAAGTGTAGATTATTCAACTAAGATTAGTTTATTGAATGACATGAGCATGAGTCAGACATAAAATTTCATGGTTCAATTTTCTCTCTTTTCTTTATGACCAAAATTTTTTCCAGTTGAAACGTGCCAATCACTCCAAAATACCCCAAGAGTCATCACGTTTTTGACTTTGAAATTGAAAACTTATTTTTTTAACTATGTAAAGAAATTGAGACTCTTTGTTTTTGTAAATTATTGCACAAACTACTAATCTCCATGTTTTATGTAACGGCCAAGTACAGATATTGCTTGTGTAAATAAATAGAGAGACCAAAAATCTAATAAAAATTTGAGTTGTGCCTTCATTAAATATCATATACATTCTGTAAATTACACTCTACATTTATTATTATTTTAGACAGTTAAAACTATACACTACTTTATTTTCTTGACCCACACGACCTTTAGATAAAGAAGAGAGAAAAAAAAATGGCTGTCAAGAAAAATGGATCCGTGTTTATTGGCAGGTCGAGGCGGATGGTGTCATAAGTTTTGTATAATGTTACACTACACGTCTTAGGTTTTTTCTGAATCTGTGGATAAATGATCCATGCAATTCTCGCATGATAAAGTTTTGCCATAAACAAAAGGAAAAGGAGGAGGAGGATAATCACATGGTAAGTAATAACCATCACCTCCCAGAATTATCATAAATAATATTCGGGGGTTTCAACTTTCATAAAACTTAAATACTCATGACTTAAACATGAACAATGGAAAATTATTGTACAATGTTTGTAATACAAGTATCAAGAGTATCAGTTTCAACTCCATCAAGAAAAAAAAGACATCCTCATCCCTCCATCATCATCTTCTACTCACAATCTAACGAGGAATAATTTAGTCAGAATTTTCTTTGGAACCAATATAATCCTCTCTCCCTCTGTCTACCTTTGCTTGTATCATCAAGTGGAGTTTTGAAGTTGCATCAAATTAAAGGAAGCAATAATAATAAGGGTAGAACAAGTAAAATATGAGCTCATTTAAAAAAAATCTTCTGTGTACACACGCAAGCCAAGATCATGGAAGATGACTTGTGGATTGTGTACAGATACTCCCATTAGAATATGTGAAATATATATCCATTTTTAATGGTGGTGAAAGACATTGGATATATGGGATACTTCATCGAACCAGACTCTTTTTTTTTTGAGTTGGAGTCAAGAAAAAAAGAGATACAGAAGAAGGGAAAAGGAGAGGAGTGTGAAGTGAGACTTAACAACAACAACAAAAAAAAAATGATCCTGGAGAGAGAACGACACGCACTCACAAGGACTCTTCCTCCTCCCTGAGTAAATCTTTTGGAAAGCATTCGTGTGTACCTAGATTAATTTGACAGGTATTAGAAAGGTATTAGAAGTGAACATGGTTTCGCATAAATAAAATGAATTCAAGTCAACTCTAAAATCCCCCCACCCTCCAACTGCTCCACACACACTCTCTCTCTCTCTCTGTATAAGGGAGGATAATGAAGGAGACTTGTAATGTAGTCGACATAAATACAACATTAATTGATATATATATGTATTTAAAATACAATAAATTCTGTTCTAAAAATTATTATTGGGAATTTTAAACTCGTAGAGTCTGTCGTCGGTCTGCATCTGTACTCGTGTCAAACTCATGCGAGAAATATTTTCCAAAAAATCTTAAAGTAATTTTACGAGAACACTTTTATTGAAATATAGAAAAAAAACCAATAAAAAATGAGATCAAATATCAATCTTATGCTCAATGACTCAAATTTCAAAAAAGTCTTTATTTATTTATAATTTTTATAACCGTTATAACAAAATGAATATAAGTAAGAAATGTATTGGCAAAAAGAATGATAATGATAAAGACTTTTGAAAGTAATATACCAGAAGAAAGCAAGCACTTGGAGATGAATTGGAAACGAAATATTTTTTTTTTAACTAGTTCAAAGTTCAACTTGAACACCGTTAACAGGGTCAGGGGACATAAAGAAGAAGGAAAGAATAAACAAGAACAATTTATTTCTTCAATTCTTTTCAGTTTGAGAGCACCATGTGTAATTTGAATCAGAGACACAGGTTGTATACTTAAATGTACAGATACACAAAATGAAAAAATGAAAAGAAAAAAATTATACAAAGAGAAAAGGGATTAGAAAAATGGAACTTGTCCCCGCCTAAAATAAAATAAAAAAATTTTTTTACACGATAAAGAGAGAGGGAGAGATGCCGGCATCAAATTGCATTGGATTGACAATTGAAACCATATGATAGAGAGAAAAATGCCCATGTGTGTCTCCATGGCCTTAGTCATTCTTTTTCTTATTTCTCCCTCTTTTTCATCTTCTCAAAAGCTCCGTTTCTTCCAACAAGTTTGTGGACTTGATCTCATTGTGAGAATAGAAAGGACTAGCATTTAACTGATAGGAAATTTAATATGAATTTTTAGTTATGTGTCACCTCGAGAATCTCTCATTTTCTCCAGTCCCCCAATCTTCTGTCAGTCTCTGCGCTTCTTAAAGATATTTTTGAAAGGGTTAAAGAGACGGGCGGGATATTTTTGTTGGGGAGCCCTTGAGATTGTGAAAAGCCCATTTTTTTTTACATAAACACTTGCCATTCATGTACTAAAAACGAGAATATATTTTAATGTATGCAGTTCCATAATTGCATTGCATTTATGAATATTAATGTAGCCTGTCCAACTAAATGGTCCATGTTGTGTTCCATATCCATTTAAGCACCTTCCCATGCTAGTTCACATGCCCATACTCTCTACTACTACTATAAGACAAGTATCTGTAATAATCTTATTTTGTAAAAGTAAAATAAGCAAATCGAAAGCTATTAAGATTTTGAACAAGTGAGAAAGAAAAAAAAATAACAAGTTACATGGAGGACTGAGGAGGCCGAGTATATTTTGAAAAGCCGAGTGTTTATACTATTCGGTTGAAAAGATTTGTACAAACTTTTTGACTCTCTCTCCCAGTGTGTGTACAGATCACTAGACAAAATGGCCGAAGATGAGATGCGATGAGAGATGAAAAAAGATTTTCTCTGTCTCATCTTCATGAGTTACAAGAGAGAGAGACTTAAAAATCTTATGTATCAACGTAAGCTCTTGTGTGTGTCTCGGTGAAGTGAAGCCCAAAAAAAGGGACTGATTAATGCTCCACTGAATGCTAACATTGAATTCCATTTGTCCTTCGATAATTCATCTTCATCAATCTCCTCATCTTCGAATCGAAGACTTCGATAAGGAGAGACGATGCAAGGTGAAAAAAAATTGAGTGTTCCTCGCCTCCAGCTCCACAATCAGCTCTCCTACATCTTAAAACCCTCCTTTGCATAATGTTCTCATATTTGAAAAAAATAGTCAATGATAAAAAATGGCTTCTATTTCAGTGTCCATTCACTCAATATCTGTACACTTGTGTTCCAAAAACTTCTAAGGTGCCAGGGTATTATATTTTGTATGTACATTACATGTATTTTTATATCTTGTAACTAATATTTTTTTTATTCCATGTCTTAAAATACAAGTCTTCATGTCTGTACGTGCCTTTTGCTCCCTCACAAAAGTACGTCCATCTTTTACTCTTGTCTACAATGTGGGTATCATATCATATATTTATTATCCTCTTAATATATTGGTATATATATATATGTATAACTTCCATTAAACACTTGTCTGTCTCTTGATAGCCGCTAGCTGAAACTCTATAACTAAGCTATAATATTTTTTGTGATTCTCCTTTTGTGGTTACATGGAGACAGTAGGTGTCTATCAAATTAATGGAAATGTATTAGATTTTTTGTATTATATTATATATCTTTAGACTTTAGACAATCTTAAATATTAAAGTTGGGCCTATCTAACTATATATTCTAATTTATTTTTGCTAGACAATCAAGCCCTTGTCAAAAATCTTCAAGTAAATTTTGTTCTCATTGTAAAAATTATGTCTTGCAGCCAAAAACCCCATCAGAATCAGAAATCAAAAATTATATTTTTGAGACTTGCTCCGAGTTGTGTGAAAAAAATGGACAAGTCCAAGTCACCTTCAAGAAACTTTATGATTTTACTAAATAAAAAAAAATTTAAATTGTATTTTCTCCCTACCTACTCGTATCTCTACTTGTTAAAAAGGGATCAATTGCCTCAAGAGCGGACAGCGGCAAACAAAAAATAAAATGAGACTTATTATGGAGAATGGCTCAAAGGGAAAACAGAAAAGGTCAGAGTGATTCCGACTTTTGTGTGTGTCAATTTCAAGAAAAAAATAAAAATAATTTTTTTCAACCTTGTTATTACCACTTGTCTCTACTTGTTGTATTTATTACCTTTAGCCCTATACATTAACAATAGGATGTAGTATACTTTTGTATGTATTTTAGGTTTAACTACTTAAAAGAGTCGGTCCAGGTTCATGTTTACACCAAAAATTTATGACAAGAATCCTCTCATTGTTATAAATATGAAAAGGTAAAATCAAAAAAATGTATTAAAAACATTTTGAAACACTTGAACCTCAAAGGCTCCCTTCTCCTCTTTTATCTTTATCCTTTGCTCCTCTTTTATCTTTATCCTTTGCTCCTTGTGTACTTGACCCAAGCATGATATTAGCCATAAATTGATCCCCTTTTTGTATTAAGGTGTATAGTTTTATTATTAAATACTGTAATGTAACTATGGTCTATAAACATTATTAGGATTATTGTAAAAATTCAGAGTATTTCTTTTTTTTTTGAATGAGCCTAATAAACAATTTTGTTGAAAAGGAAAATAATATCATCATAAAAGTTGATTCAGTTTAATTTACACCGGCGCCTTGTCTTGAGAGAAACAAAAATATTTTATTTTATTTAACTGTCTTCAAGTGACGATTGATGGAATTCATCTGTACAGAGTATCTGTACAGACACAAAAACCTTTTTCTCAATCTTTTCTTTACACTTTTAACACTTGTCTTTTATCACTCGCACTATTTTCTATTTCATTTGGAAACAACTCACACACAGAAAAAAAAATGATCAGACAGAGAGCACAAGCCTTGTAAATGTTTATCTCTTCAAATTCTCACAAGGGAGGAAAAAAAATGAGAGACTTTTTAAATGGTTCATGAGAATACTTAACCCATATAGAAAATTAGATCATTTTATCTTATTCCCTTTTAAATATTTCTGATACTAAATATGTATCTAGTATAAATAAATATGTATTAGTGTATAAAATACAGACCATTGTTGTCTGAGACAACTTGTCTCCAAACTATTTTTTTATTTCTAAATTTAAAACTCTCATAAAACCACTTTACACAGTCAATCCAAAATTTTTAAGTTGTCTTCCAACTTCCAAGAGATAAGACAAATTGACAAAAGTAGAAAACTGATAAAGTTAGAATTAAGTAAAGATATCTCATAATAGAATAAGAAAGGATGGGATTGTTCTCAATTTGGCTACTTAATTTTTTGGAGGGAAAAGTCTACAACTTTTTATGTGACACAGCCATGCAATATTCATCTCCCTCTCAATCGTCTCAGGCAGGGAATGAAAGAATAACAGAGATGATTTTTAGGGTTTTTTTTCTCAAAGTAACTGAAACTGTCTACTAATATCTCTCTATATATAATACTTATGAGTTAAGTACGGAAATATCTAGACAAGATTCTTGAAGCCATTCTTGTTGTATCTTTACGGATGATGGAATAAATAGAGCCACATGACTGTCTCTCTCTGATGACTCCCCATGTGTGTGGGATGATTTGAGACTGAAGCATCATTAAGGAATGTACAAATATCATTCATATGTACACCCATCAGTCCTCTCAGTGTACATGAGTGTGAGCCTATGGCTCTAAAAGATGGAGAACCCTTGAATAAAGAAATTTTGTTGAAATTCAGTCAGTAAAACACAACCAACATTATCTGTATAATACAAATGGTATATATATTATTATGTAGTAGTATATAAAGATTGGAACAAGTAGGTTCAATTCATGTGTGTGGACGTCCAAACTCCAAAAGGTTGTTACGTTGTAATTTGACCCTATGCGCTTCTTTGGACTATACGACTACACAAGTATGTAGTCTAGTCATGTATTACATAAAATAATACTTGGTCAGATGAGTACTCAATAGAGACCCTTAAAAATATGGAGGAAACTTGTGTAAAATGAAAAACGGTTTACCAAAAACTCCATGTACATTACGTGTATTGGGAAAAAAATGTTTTAAAAGTGTATGATTAGAGCAGAGTGCATAGTGCACAAGGAGGCAGGGCCCTTTCGTCCCCGTTTCTGTCTCTCTCTCTCTCTCTCTTGATAGTTTTACAACAATTTTTCTATTCTCTTTTCTTCCACAACACACACCCACATGATGGGGTCGAAAGGAATAAGTTGTATGATAAGTTTGAGTCCTTCAAAATAATAGGAACCAATACTAATACACAACTCTACTCAATCTATTTTTCTTTGGATCTCCTACATCTCTTAGAATATAAGGTGGATTTTATATATGTATTATAGCTCTTGTTGTTGTCGTTTTAAACATATTGTGGATCTGTACATGTACTTATGTACATGTGTAAATTCACTCAAGGCACACACGTCCAAGTCTTAATCTCTCTCTCTCTTGTGCCCTTACACGGTATTCCAATTCCACAGGCTCAATTTGTTATTGTAGACGAGTCGTTTTTGTGTGACTGGAGAGACTCATAAAGTACATTTTTCTATATTAGGAAAGAGAGAGCGTGTGTTTGTATGTGTGGGGATTAAACTTACAAAACACCATCACTCTTCTACTAGTCTACTCTGTACACTGTACAGTACATAATTTTATGAACAATTATTCTAAATTTTTATCCAATTCTTTGTAATGTCTCTGGTTTCATTTTCTATTCATTTTTTATAAAGGGTATTCATCAAAATATTTTTTTTTATCAAAAGAAACTTTTTCAACAATTCATCACCGACTAGTGTGTATGCCTAGTATGGTAAATAAATTTACCTTTAAAAAAAGCTTCATTCACAAAAAAATTAATTATTGACCATCGTAAAAATAAGTACAAAAAATTATGCACCATTCATACCATAGTGATACATGTGTAGTGTCAATTGTCTGAATTGTCATTAAATTTTGAAAAAAAACATGAAATTCATTCAAAGTGACATAAAAAGATGGAAAAGATTCATCTCATCTTTATGATCATAAATTTAGAGTAGATGAATGTAGAGTAGTAGCAAATAATGAGACATAAAATACTAAAACAAGTTTGAATTAAGAGCAAAAGAGGAAAAAAAATTAAAGTTTTTTTTAATGGGCAAGGACGTTTGTTGAGGACGTAGAAATTTTTTTGTTGTTGTTTATAATACAATTGGTGGTTGAATGGAAGGAAGGAAATTTCGTGACAATTTATGTAAGTAACAATGAATAATAAGTAATAATGACTAGCCACACTTTATAATGTACAAGTACCCTCCAAAGCCTGATTCATTTTGATTATATGTACCTATAACCATATGAGTTACATAAGTATACAGATCGTATCCTCACAAGTACTCAAATGTACCCTGTGCTGGAAGGTAGTAGCCAAGGGAGCGTAAAAATTATACGGAAATTAGCCAGTCGTGCATGAGGATTGTTACCCAAAAAATTGTTCTGGAATGGCCCTTTACAATAAACTTAAACTTATAACTATACAGTACAATTATATGTGAAATTTGTTATTAGTTTTTTAATCAATTTAAATTCCACTACATCTGTACGTTCAATTAATATTTTATATCCGTTTATTTGTATGCATCCATGCGTGTCATTATTTCCTTGTAAATTATTTGTTCCATTAAATAGCACAATGTGTGAAATTAATTTTTGATGGAGAATTTTTTTTAAAAAAAATTAATATTATGTAATATCTGTATTTCTGTATACAGCTAGATCTATTTGCATTGTACAACTTAATTTTTTAATTGTAGGAGTTAACAAGAGGGGAGATGAAATTAAAGGGGAAGAATTTAATTGTATAATGAATTAATGAATCACTAAATATTTTAATTGATTCATTTTATCTTTAACCGTTTAATTAAATAAATCAACATGATGATGGGGATTAGGCCAGGAGTCAAGAGTTTTTGCACCATATTTTTGACATGCGAAAAAAAGAAAGGCAAGGTTGGAGGAAACCGTATAATTATTGAAAAGAGGTAGGGATAATTAATTAATTACAGTTGAAATACACGCAATCAAAAATCCTCTCTTTGTGTATTTAATTGAGATGAGAGTGAATATAATTTAAAAGAAAGAATAATTAAAGAAATAAAGATAATAAAAAAAAGTGAGGATGATATAAAGTTGAAAAGATTTAAAAAAAAATTTACCTGATCTTTAGCCAAATTAAACCAAGTTTTCAAGACAGGTTTTAATCTAGTTTGATGAAATCTTTTGGTAGACTTGACACTCAAAAATACATTGTCCACAGTGAGTCTCTCTTTGGCACCATAACTATCATAAGCAACTACCTCCCGACTCAGGGTATTGTCTTGACCCTCATTATTTTGACTATTATCCAGAGTTGAGTCTGGAACGGCACGTTTGTAAATTAAATTATCATCCACACTATTTAAGTCACTACCACCATTTGTCAATTTATTGGTGGCTACTGTTCCTTTATTTAATTCTATTTTCACACCATCTCCATTAATATTAATGTTAGAATTACTCTCATCAATAAGAGGACTCAAACCTTCACTAAAATTTTCACTCTTTGCTCGAACTGCAGAGGTAACTTGATAAATAATTAGAGTACAGGAAATAATTGCAAGAGATAGAATTTGCAATGAATTCCTCAAGTTTTTATTATTCACAAAATATCGACTTGCCATTGTGCCAAACCTACTCCTCCTTAATTTTGGAACACCACAAGTGTGTTCCAAAATAATTTTTTGTGAATAAAAATTTTATCTCCCACAATTAAAAAATTAATCTTCCAGTGTTTTACTTATGGCTCCATTTTTTTTGCACTTCCTCTTCTTCTGTTTTTTATCCAAGAGACAGCGTGTATTTTTTTTACCAAGCAAAACAAAAGTCACACCAAGTTCTCACACTCACAACCACACGTCCTCATCTTTAACGAGAGATCAAGTGGGTCTTGAATGCCACCCTGAGACACATGTCTCGTTTTTTTTCTCTTCTATTTAATATTCTACATGTGGTCTCTTTTAATCAGAATGTTGACTGTCGAGAAAACTGTAGAGCAAAGTTTTGTGATATCAATTTTCTATTTCGTTTTTGCAATGTTAAAATAGTACAACGTGCAATTCTTTGTCTATGCTGAATCCTCCTTTATCATTTTTGTCTCCTTGTGACAGTCCAGACAATTGCGCATTTGTAATTCAAATGAAATAAAAAAAATGTCAACCCCCTTTGATAAAAATTTCTTGTAATGTGATCTCCTCCTTCCTTAATGAATTATGGCACTGTTGAATCACCCTGTAGAGAGACACATGTTGAAAAATTCTTGAAAAATAAATGGATTGTGGACAGAGCCGACACGTAATTAACAAGAGAGAGAAGAGAATAATTGACGCGGGCTAAATGTCCAACTATTTATGTTTTTGAGAAGAGTGGTGAGGGTCAATAGAAGATATTGAGTCAGTTTTTACTTGAGTCGCTCTTCTCTCTTTGCCTTCAAAGAATTGTTCCCCTTGTTTTTAGTTGAAAATGATCTCGAGTTGCACACTTTTTTTTCCACTTGAATGGACCAGGTTAAGTTTTAAGTTGCCTTGAATATTTTAGAGTCTTGTTGTGTTCTCTACGAAAAATGGAGGGCCAAGATAAAGACGAGAGTCTCTCTCGTTTATATTATTAGAGAATATATATAGAGAGAGGGGAAATAAATAAGGAACAAGAACCACCAAAGATGTTGGTTCGTTCCTGTGGATGAGTGGACGACTGACTTTTGAGAGACTGAAAAAATGAAAATGAATCCAAATGGGCGTTACGTTTGTCTTGTGTCCAACTTTCGGATAAGATTTCCTCCTTCTCTATTTAATATCTGTTTTCTGTACTTGTAATACTTTTACACACACACACACTAGAGAATCTGTACTCTCCTAATATTTCTTTCTGATTCAACAACAAGAGTACATCTCTCTCTCTCTGTAATATTTGCTTGCCTCGTCCGTTTCGTTCGTTCTCGTGGTATTTTTTCAGATGACTATGTCCACTTGATAAGAGAGCTGACGAGAACCAATGGAAATAATGTATTGTATGTAAATAACAAATATAATATTAACTTCCAACCAACTGTTCCGTTATTAAAACAAATACAAAAAAGACACACAACCAGGAGGAACACGGTAGGCAGTACACAGTGAGTTGTATTTTGTAAATGTGTTTTTTTCACTCACATGATTTTTTATATTGTTTTTATATAAAACTTTAAACTGGGTTTATTTTAAATCCACTTTTTAAAAAAAATCTGAATAGAGATGATCTATTTGAATTCCTTTGGATGAGTAGTAGAATGTAAGGAATTAAAATTGTGGATTGAACGTGTTGGGAAAAATTAGAGACTACAGACAAAATAACAAGTGGATTTCTTGTAACTATTTTGTCGAGGGAGAGTGAAGAATGATTCTAGCCTTCTCCCTTCTTCATCAAACGAAGACTGGTTGAGAGGTACAGGTTTTTCGTGCCTTTAAAAGATGAGCTTGTGTTGTTGGTGGTGTTTCTGTTTTGTATTTCCCTTTTTCCTATATTGTAGTATATGTCTCTCTCTCTCTCTCTTTTAACATTCTGGAGGCTGTTCCTTGCAGCAGGTTGTTCCTTTTTTTTTCTTTTTGAGAGGGAAGAATGTTCACTATGTACGGCTCTCATAATCTTTTAGAGTATAGATTATAGATAGACCCTCCGACTTTTGTGTACACACCACATATAGGCCCTACCATCATAAATTCGTATGTATTAAAATGTAAAATGTAGGAACAACAACATTTTATTCGGATATACTCTTAATGTTTTAACACACAAGCTAAACCAAAGGGATTTACATACATAATTACTACATGTACATGAGTATGTGATAGGAGAAAGAGGCAAGTGGAGTGAATGGTAATTCGATGCGTATTCTTTCCTTTAGCTCATTTCACAGCCGCTTCATCGTCTTTAACATTAGAGAAGACTGGAAGAGATACACGGAAGATTCTCCTTGTAACATTTTTGATGCATGTCTATCTAGTATAGGACTTTGTATATTTTTTTCAAGTTCAACACATTGGTATTTGGTAGTCGTAAGGTAGCTTCCCTATTGCCTTTTTTCGAAGCATCATTAGCATGTCGTTTTATTGCGGCGACTAATGACTTGCATACTCTACTCCATACGAATATATTAATCACTCAGACATGGTCTCTCTCTCTTTCTCTTTCAACTGGAATTCGGAGCATTGCTTTATTCACGTGAGTAAATGCTTGTGTATTTTACACACCTACCAGCGTCGCCACATCATTTTTTTTTGATGAGACTCTGGACTCTGCATATTTATTAACTTTGTTTACACATCTTTAATTCATGCACTCACTTGTAGATTCCTGTACGATGAAGGAGTGATATCCATCGCAAAAATTTGAGACTATACGATACGAGTACATTATCTTTTATCCTATCATTTAATCAATTGTTTGATTCTTGATTTTTTCCTCAGAATAGTCTACAATCTGGTATTATCTACAATTTAAACTTGATTGATTTAATTTTTATTGATTACAGCACACGTGAATGAGAAAAACATGATTCGTCCAAGCAAAATGATAGAAAACAAAGTCAGTTATTTACTGGGGTAGGGTGATAAAAATTCCTGTACATTTTCTAAAATTTATTGCCATTTCATTGACAATAATTCAAAGATTTATAAACAAATCACAAATTATAATACTTAATTTTGATGTTATTGCTAGTGTGCATATATATCACTATTTTTATAAAAGTATGTAAATAAGTAGGTGGGTATAAAAAGTTGATATTATCACACACACACACAAAACTTTAGCAGTAAAAGTTTTAGACTGATTGCATACAAAAAGATTTATAACAATGGTCCTGGTATAACTCTTCCAGTTTTGCGCACTTTTTCCAATTAATATTACTGGAAATATTCCTGCCATTAAATTTCTTTTAGACCAGAGATTGGTATACTTGGTTATTTTGAGAATGACTTTAATTTGGTATTTAACTAATGAATTTAAGTATTAATTAAGTAGAAAACAAGGTTTTAGCATAGAAACGTTGAAGTAAGGTGTAAGTTTAAAATTAAAATAAAATTATAAACAATATTTATCAGAAGGACTAGAATTTTTGAAAAGAAACAACCATATCTCGGCACATAAAAGTAATGAAAGAAAAGTCTAAGGATTTAAAATTATAAATTAACATGTGGTTCACAATAACAATAATGAATAATATGTATCCGTAAAGTGTACACTACACAGGTCTAGAGTTATTCTTACAAATTGTATATAAAGTGTCTTATACCTAATGAATGGTCATTTAAACTAGCTAAGCAAGTCTTATATGGTGACGTTTCTACCATTAATTCGGGCTCCGTCATGAAGAAGGACGATTCGATTGTTGGCTCTTGGTGCACCCTCTCCATAGGCTCTGAAAGTGTATTTGCGATGAGTTGGATCATTTCTAAATTGAGTTGAACACCAAAAATGTCGACGGCTTAACAAGTCAATAATGTAGAACTGCCATTCATCACCAAATTTAAGGTCATCATTTGAAAATGAACTAAAAGGATCTTCACATGAAACTTTGGCTACAAGTCCAGGACCAGCCAGGTTTCGGACTTTTAAGTATCTTTTTACCATTAGTGCATGACTTGGTTCGTAAAGTTTTGCTGATTCTTTTCCAGACTCAAACTGTAATAAATAAATTGTGTCTCAATAAAAAATGATAAATACTCTATATATTTGTGCTAGGTATTTGAAAAATAACTTACAACAACGTTCCAATCTACTGGTTCATAATGCTTTGTGTCCGCCTGTAAAAAAATAGATTACAATATCATTTCCATTGTAGCTAAGTAAGTATGTCTATTTGTATTATGTCTATTAGTATTTATGATTATAAAATTTACTTGTGAAGCTAAACAACATAGACAAAAACCGAGCAAGATGATAATCACAGTCACTCCAAAAGTTAATAGACTTCTCATGGCTTATTTCTAGGACGAATCGAAATTCTAAACCCAAAATATACAAATATGTACACACAATAATAATTTTTAGCTTTTATTTTCAAGTACCAATTGAACAATTCATAACTTTACTAATTTTTTATCCAAACTGTTATATTTATCTTACTTCAATCAACACAAATTCTTGCAACGATACAGTAGAACGATATATATTACTATAAATTATAGTCTATAATGTTATCATAATTAAAATAAATGTTCCTAAAGTTGTCAAAATTAAGTTAAAATTTCACAGAAATTTTTTTCTGTTCGAATTCCAAGCCCGCAAGAGCAAGGGCTTCTGCTGAGCACGTGAAAATGCATTCCCATAAAAAAGAGGGGAAGAAAATGATGAACTAAAATAATTTTGCTCTTTATAAATATACATGAAATCTTTTCGTCTATTGCTTTTAACTATGTAACTGTAGCATGCAGGGAATCTCTTGACTAAATTCCTTGCCATTTGTCAGCATCAAAAGAACACGGAATTTTTACTTTAGATTATGATATCTAGAGACAAAGTTATGCATTTGAAAGTGTCATATTCGCATTGGAATCTGCGTCTACTGGAACATTGAGATATTTCATGCAAAAATCAAAACCCAATTAGTAGATTCTAACAATAATTCATGCAGGTATTTCATGTACAGTTTCAACTTATAAGTTCATGCAGATACAAATAGACAGTTGACAGTATAAACTTGACAGGCCTTCCTGGAGGTGATCATATCCATAAATTAAGAATTCACATGCAAAATACTTGCTACATTCTCAAGATTCATAAAATATTTATCACTTTACACTTTGTTAAAGGTCACTTTAGCCAAATTGCTAGTAGAATAGAGGATCCAATAGAAAGACTTTACTGGATTGAACACCATTTGAATGATTTGAGGAATTTAACAATTCCATTCATGTCATTCCATATTATGCCGTTTTCAGGCAGTCTACTTATTCCCCTTTTAAAAATGCTGGTCAAGAATGACAATACCACTTGCATGTTTTCTCACATGCCTGGCCCTACCAAAACTTTTCAAAAAACATTCACAGAATGGTGTTTTTTGGACATGATCCTGGAAGCGTTGGTAAATTAATCATAAGTATTTATTTATGTAATGTGTCAACATACAAGTACACGAGACAATGATGTAAATTACAGGGATATCAGTCTTCTGTTTGTCTTATCGAGGGAATTTGATCTTCTCCACAGCTATGGAACTCACTCGTGTCAAGTCCTTCATTGGTTAAAGATTTGTTGCTGAAATTAGTCAGTTAGTAGACTTGTGTTGAGTTAATAAAAGAAGTTCATAATTTTGCACCTATTGTTTCGAAAACGTTGCCTTTTTAATGAAAAAAGCCAAAAAACTGAAACTTGACAAAGGAAAGCATAGCCCGCGAGCTTGATTTTTTAAAAAAAGTGACAGTTGATTTTTTTTTTGTTTTTGGAGTTTCAATTAAACTTTTAATTTCAATTTCATCATTAGTAAGTGTACCATGAAGCGTTCATTGCCTAAAACAGGGTCACCAATTAAGTTTCGGAGGACGGAAGATGTGTACTTGAAATGTCCCGGAAATGGACTCTACACAAAAGAATTGGAGCTATGGTATGATATTTTTTAGTACTTAATTAGCAATTTATTTTCAAGTCATTTGGTTATTTCAAAATTGACACTGTTATTTCATCAACAGGTATCAGAAAGTAGTTAGTTGCTGTTTGGGACATATGGACATTGATCGATGCGTGAGTATTTTGCATTACAATATAATAGTTGTCGAGACTTGATTAATTTACAACTTGTAAATATTGCAGAAAGCTTTTGAATCCCTGAAGACTGATCCTAACACGCCATTCTTGACGGAAGAGTTTTCAAAATTCATCGCTGATCAAACAGCTTATTTTGTCATTAATCCGGATTTGAAAATGTTGATCAACTTGATGCACATGCTGGAGAGACTCATTCTCAACGAAAATGTACACAACATGAGGGAAAGGTGATTCGACATTTTAGTCCGTGTTCCTCAGATACTGATGAATTGTAATTTATTTAATTTATATTTGTCCAGTTTGCACCTAGTCCTACCAGCTTGTATAACTTGCATCGTCTGTACTACAATATGTCTTCGACCGGAAGTTGACAATCATTGGTTCCTCCGTGACTTTGCAGGAGACATACTCAAGATGATCGTTGACAAGTATGCCAGCCCCGTCAATAAAATCAAAGAAAGAGTACTGAGGGTATTAACAAATGCTGCATTTGACCCGAAGAAAGAGTGAGAATGTCTCCATATTTTAATTTTTAATTCATTCAGATTTTTGATTATGAACGACGTGTGACATTAAATTAAATAATGATTTTGATTTCAGTTTTGCAACTGTCTACGGAGCACTGTATGCTCTTCATGTTATGACTGGAGACAAGGTCAAAGATTGGTTGCCTCAAATCATGAAGATCGACTCTAATGTAAGTATAATTAAGTAATGAGTATTTATCACCAAGTTTATTGTAGAAAATATCAATTGAGCTGTGCATTATGCTGTCATGTTGATGGTTAAATCCAGGTTCGTTCTTATGTCAATAAGGAGACTCATGACAAGAATCGGTCAAGTGCTATAAAAATTCGAGAGTTAATCTCCGTAAGTGTTTGTACGCATTAATTTTATGACATCTAGAATGAATTTAATTGAATGTTTTTATGCAGAAAATCGTTAAACCCACTCCAAAATTTATTTCCAAAACTACTGGACCTATCACAGCTATTACAAAAAGTGAGAATATGCTGAAGAATGAACCGATTAAATCTGTACCCAATCAACCCTTCATCAATATCAAAGGACTAATTTCAAGTCCTCAACGACAACAGGTACTTCCAACTCGTCGTCTTCCTACCGGCACAACGCTTTGTTTCAGTCCAATTGGTGGACCTTCAAATCCTAGTACTGGACCAGTAAAAAGACCTCCAGCGCCTATCCAAAGGTATCCAGGCGTTGGTGTTAATTCAAACACTCCAAGACTCTTAAGTCATCCTCCTCCTCCAGGTTCAACAGCTCGTTTTACCACTGCTAATCTCCAAAATTTAACTGGACAATTGTCTTCGACTGCACTGTCACAATTTAAACTTACAACTATACCAGCTTCAAATCTCAATCTTCAACAAGTTTCTGCTGGTACTCGCGTTTATGTTGTGCCAAGGTAATTAATTAAACATTTAAATTCATGAAAAGACAACATTTTCTAGTATTTGAGTATTTCACCTTTTGAAGTATGAATTTGTTTATTTTTTTCAAGTCCAAGTCTAACTACCAATAGTTGGACGACAGATGAAATTGAATATATACAATTGAGCCCTTGAATTGAAGACTTGCTGAATTCAGTTTATTTAAATACTATTCAGTTTACATATTTCGTTGCTTTACTGTCTAATGAGTTAAAATAACACTTGAAAAATAAGTGACACTATCGAATTATGGTAATGCGGACGGAAGTAATGTGAATAGCATGCATATTCACAACTAGGCTGTGCCTCTAGCACAATTATTTTATCAAAATATGTTTTTAAGTAGTTTTTACATTATAATATAATAATTATATTGTACTAACATATTTCGAATTAGATTAGAACACAAGTTATGTGAAGAGTAAGAGTTAATTAAAATTATACAAGTCTGTTATCGATTTTTTGATTTTATGTTAAAAAGCTTGATTGAAAATAAATAATGTTAATGAATTTGACATATTATTACATGCATTGATAATCTGTGCGAACGCTCGAACGAAAGTTTTTGCGACAAATTTTTGAAAAACTATTTTTCGCGAATTCACCCAAATTTTTGCGCGAATTTTTACATTTCATGAAAAAATTTTTTTGTTGGACTCACTTTTAACATTAACATTGGTATACATACTCTCAAAGAACTTATAACTTTTAGAGGCTCTATATCCGATAGGGAATTTTTTTCCCTATAGGATATAGAGCCTCTAAGTTATAAGTTCTTTGAGAGTACTAGAGTAGTGTAGAACCATAAAAAAAACTAGGGTTCTAGGGCAAAAAAAGCTCCGTTCGCGCGTTCGCGATTTTTTGGAATTTTTTTGCAAAAAAGGGGCTTCGCGACAAAATTTCGCATTTTTCCGTTCTCGCGAATCCGGACAGATTATCAATGCATGTATTATTACATTTGAAACAAATGAAGGACTGTCATTATATCAATTATTAACTACTTTAAGAACACAAAAATATAATTAAAGGCATGTCAAATATCATAATAGGTATGTTACTTTGTCAATTTTAAACTTTTATTTGAGTCAAATGATGGTAGTTTGGTTGATTTCTTGTCTTTTGTTTTT
>JAQIVZ010000780.1:0-49807 GCA_034700945.1 Arrhopalites spinosus | reverse complement strand
AGCTTTTTAGAGTATCAAACAAGAAAAAAGATCATAATTTGTCAATTTTCAGTCTGTTACAAAAGTCTGTCGATATTTGTTTGTACACTTTTCCGTTATTATTATTTATCATACGGACGATATGAATGGAATTTTCTCCATTATTGAGCGATTGAGATCATGTGAATTGTAGTTGAGATGCTACCTGTATCTACGAATCATGGGAATGCCGGCAGCTGAAGATCGTCGACTCGGGGGTGGTGGTGGCACAGGTTCCTCCATTGGAACTTCATCCTCATCCTCTTCCTCCATTGGAAGTTCTTCTTCATTCTCTCCCTCTTCGTGGGATGGGTGCTCATTATTATTTGTAATCCTTCCGAGACGAATATCCCTCCAACGGTCAGATATAATCCGAAGCTCTCGTCCAATTTCCCCAAAAGTGCAACTTTGAGAGCGGTTGGTTCTCTCTCCGTCGGCCACCGTAAGACGTCCCGGGACTGCGAAAGGCGCTGAACCTCTTCGGGGGCCTGGAATATCACCCGGACCCTGTCCATTCCTGGGCACATCGTCATCGTCAGTGTTCCTTCTGGTCAGTCTCCACATGATCTCTAAGGTAAATGTAAACCAAAAACATTTAAATTTGTATTTCCAGAACATGAATTGGTAGTGGGTATTTGATATGGAATTACATTTTAATGCAGAGAAATCTCTGTACATTTGATATGAGAGAAGTAAAATGACGTTGAGGGAGGAGGAATTTTGAGACAAAAATCGTTTTCTGAATAAATAATTGCCATACCTTGAATTGTAAATTTCATCAGCCATAGTGCCATAGTGCGAGCCAACTGGCCCAAGAAATTCCAAAATGAACTCTTTTCAGGTGCTAAATAAATAAATAATCACAAATACGCATTTAATTAATTACATACTAATGTTACAATTAATTGATTAGCGGATATTGACCCCTCTCTCTATAACTGAAGGGATGGATCTTTTAAAAGAAGATAAAATTCTTTGTATTGGATGTATAACGGATACGTATACTATAAGGCAGGTATAGTACCTGTATAGTAGTGCATAAATAAATATATGTACATTTACAAGCTGAAAATTCTATTTTGTACATTCAATGCATTTCCCTTCTGTTAATTTTGATAAGGGAAAACGGTAAAAGAATGGCCTTCAACTTAAAATCAACTACTTTAAATTAATTTGTAACTTTTATCATAAAGTTCTCTAACTCTCTCTCTCTCTCTACCTTTATGTTGACATACCTGCTCTTATTATTTATGGAAACTTTGTACGCACACGAATAAATGATGGTGTACAAGTCAAGCTTGTTAAATGTTTAATTGTGTGCGAAATAGAGATTAAAAACTTACTATTACTATGCGGCTTGAAAACGAAGTCATCTAAATCTGTGATATCTTCGAACCGCATATTTTGGTATGGACCTCGGAAAATTGGAATGTGCGTTCCACTCCCAGCTAAAAATACACATTCAAATATTTTAATACTGGATGATAAATTACTGGATACTTAAACTTTGATGGTTTAATAAATAAAAATGTGACTAAATAAATGTCTTACAGGAATAGCGAAAAAAATTTGGGTTAGTGGGAATGGCCATGTTGGTACAGATTTGGGTCCGAAAACTCCAGAGATTGAGTTGATTCATAGTGGGTCAATTCAGATCTGAAAAGTCATTTAAAAATTATAGACAACTACATATATATCTCATATATATTGAATGATATGCCAATTAAATTAAAGCATGTTCCACATTGAAATTAAATTAAATTGAAACTCGGCAATAGTGCATTATAATTTATAAATATCGATTTAAAATTGTCTTGCAAAAGTATACCCTAACAAGTAAAATTTATTAATATTAAAATTGTAAGTAAAATTATTGTCAAAAAAATAAAAAGAGGGAAATGAAGGGTGAATGACCTCGGAGAAATCGCATGGAAATGTAAACAAAACGTTTTTGCAGTGTCGCTGACTTTGGGGTCATGTAATACGACACCTGAATGAAATAGAGTCAAGGGCTCTTTTACATTTGAATCTAAATTAAATTCTCTTTAAAACAAGACTATTTTCAACATTATGCAATTTTTAGTTCAAAATCTACAAAAGTTTCAATAATTCTCTATATGAAATAATGTACTAAAAATTAGCTAAAAATGGGATTTTGATTGCCGAAATATTGTCTTAAAATGAAGAAAAAACTAAAATAAACTTACCAAATTCAAGTGGATTGTCAGATTGAAGTCAAGTCAGGACGGAATCACAAATGATGACTAGAGGAGGAGGGGGACGTCTTGTCAGTTCAACTTGAACTCAGTGAGTGAATGATTTAGTCAGGGAAAAGTGTACAAATGACAATTATTTTTTTTCTTTCTCTCCCTACAATCACACCAGCATCGAATGCTCCAATTAACGAGACTTCCACCCTCTTCGTATTTCCCATATTCTCAAGGTCTCAGCCCCAACTTTATCTTGATTTTAATGCTAATCCTCTCTACTTTGTACATTAAATGTACATGACAAGAATATTATCTGACAGTGTTCACCTATAAAATAACATAAAAGTCACCAACGAACGCCCCCTCCGTATCCAAATGAGTTGCTTCTCTCAATGTAATATTAGCAAAATATACTTGGGTACTTACAGTAGGATTCTAAAATATTATTTTCCCTTTCAACTCCAACGGGTATTTGTGCATTAAATAGAAATGAGATGGTTTACATTTTACATTTTACTAATTAAATGACTCATGTTATGCAAGTATGACGACACTATTCCATTTGCCTCTTCAAGATTTAGGAATTTGAGACAGAAATTTTGACAATGGACACTTGTTCATACTGTCCGACATAAATAGCCAGTACAAAGAGGAATTAAAACGTAAGATAAAATTTCTTTGTTATCGTTAAAAATGTCAAGACGTTTCGTCTGAAGAGTACGACTATATAAAGTGTGTTGGATTGAGAGGCAATTACAAAATATTTTTTTCCGGGTACAGATGTTTTTTATTATTTATTGTCAATTTAACATTCTCTAGTTAAATTTCATCATCTTTTTTGTTCCAAACGTTGTTTGACAGAGTAAACGTTCGAGACAGTATTTATAAGGGTTGATTCAAATGTCAGTCGGTTCTGTCAAGTGTTAATTTGCTTTTCGTCACATTCTACTCCAGCTCGACTGGAATCCAGTTCATTTTTTAACAATGTCACAGTGGAATGACAAGTCTTTGGTTAGTCCAACACAACAGGAATTTGACTCTTTTGTCCAGGACATCAACAATCGTATAGTAGAGGGTAACGGAGAGATTATCTTTAGTGTCGGAGAGACAACAGAAGGTAATATACATAATACGAAAAAAGAAAGTAGCACACATCAAAAGATGTGAATTAAGTGGATATGAATAGAAACTTGATTTTAATACATATATCCTATATGTAACATGTATGTTGGGAAGATTGTGTTATCAATTTCTTGAATGATCATTTTTAGGTATCTCGGGATTGACCCAAGATGACTTTGATGCCTCTGTTGCTACATTGGAATCAATTGCTGACATTCTTAATGCATCTTGCATTAAATTACGCCAACGGGCAGTTGACAATGGTCTTACAGCTCAATATTTAATAAGGAAACAAGCACCAGAAGAAGATTTTGCAGAAATTCGGTATTTTAAATTGCGATATGTACATGTATAAGCACTATTGTAAAACTATAAACGTCATTCATTTAAACGATAACGTTTTCGTCTGTTCATGTGCAAATATAAATGTTTCAATTCTTATTTTGTAGAGTGGCTGTTGTGGGGAATGTCGGTAAGAATTTTAGTAGCTACTACATTAATCTGTATATTATATTAGATTATGGATTGTTTTTTTTCAACAAATGTACTATTTCCCTTTAGACGCAGGAAAATCTACCCTTTTAGGGGTTCTCACGCATGGAGAACTAGATAATGGAAGAGGTTGGTAATTTTTATTTAAAGTTCAATTTAAGTTGTCACGTTTTCTACGGCATTTAATCTTTAAATCTAGAGAATACTGATTTTTAGTTCTGTGAACCAATATTCATTCAAGTATTTGACAATTTAAATTATCAGGTTATGCTCGTCAAAAGCTTTTTCGACACAAGCATGAAATGGAATCTGGCAGAACGTCTTCCGTCGGAAACGATATTTTAGGCTTTGATCATAAAGGTATTGTATTATTTAAAATTAAATTAATTATTTGGGAGAATATAAAATGTATTCATGTTATAATAATGTGTATTGATTCCTGAGTCTTTCGTGGTATTGCATCATTCATTTTATTTACTTTTGGTTACAGGAAATGTAGTTAACAAGACAGAGCATGGAGCTTTGGATTGGATTCACATTTGTGAAAAATCTTCAAAAGTTATTACATTTATCGATTTGGCAGGTCCGAAAAATTATTTTTATGTATCATATTGAAGATAATAGTAGTGTTTTAAATGTTAAACTGAATAATTTACATTCCAAATTTAGGTCACGAACGCTACTTAAAAACGACCGTCTTCGGAATGACGGGACATGCTCCCCATTTTGGCATGCTAATGGTACTTGTGTTATTCTTGTGTCAATAAAATAATTCAAGTATGAGCCTGTATATCAATTTAGAATTAATATCGTATTATATTTCAGATTGGAAGCAATGCAGGGATAGTGGGTATGACAAAAGAACATTTAGGTCTTTCTTTAGCACTCTCAGTCCCAGTTTTTGTCGTCATTACCAAAATTGACATGTGTCCTCCCAATGTACTACAGGAGACACTGCAGGTATGTTGTTATGAATTGGCTCCGAGCTCAACTATTTATTAACATTATTAGATCTTGTTAGGCAAATCACAAAGTATGCACTCTCTGAACGAGGAACAAACATTTTGAAAGTGAGAAACAAGTCTGTGCAGCATTCTTCATCATAAGTAGTAATGTTGTACATCGGTGTAAGTTTCTTCTTGTCTTTGCTACGAAAGTATAATTTAGGTAATGTACGCAATATGCATATTATGTACATTAGTACTAAAATACTAGTATTTAATCAGAAGTATACTTGCAAACATTGAAAAGTCAGGTTTATTAGAGAAAAGTCATCAATGATAGTTCGGCTCTTTTTATTTATTGCATTTCAATAAAATTCAAAACTTTTTTGATTACAGCTTTTAGTGAAAGTCTTGAAGTCTCCTGGTTGTCGAAAAGTTCCTGTTGTTGTCCGGTATGTACTATGTACTATTATGTAGCCATGTTAGTTTGATGCTGCATAACAGTAATTTTATATAAAAATTGTACTAATTTAAAAACCGTTCTTTTTAATCATCAGATCCCCCGACGACGTTGTTTTGAGTGCTACTAATTTTGTCTCTGAAAGGTACATACTAAAATGAAAATCCATAAAAGTTGGTGTCATAATTCAGCATCAAATCTAAACGAAAATAAATTTTATTTTGATTCTTTAGACTATGTCCCGTCTTTCAAGTTTCAAACGTTACAGGAGCAAATCTCGACTTATTGAAAATGTTTATGAACTTACTGACGACCCGTGCATCCGGTTCGTATAATATAATTTTTTTTTACTTTTCAGTCATAACTTTACTTGTATCCTATTCCGAAAAGTTTTAGCAATGTAAAACTAACAAGTAATTTGATTTTGATAAGGGCACGACAATGAACCTGCCGAATTTCAAATTGATGACACGTACTCTGTTCCAGTACGACCCATTAACTTTTCAATCTATTTTCTTTAAAATGATTACTTGTTTTAAGAAACGGCAATGTGATAGCAATTTTTGTGTATTTGTAGGGAGTTGGAACAGTTGTATCCGGTACAACTTTAAAAGGAACAATAAACTTGAACGACGTAATTTTCCGTACAATTAGATAAATCTCATGGATATTGATATTTTTACTCATTTAATTGATTAATTAATTTTCTAAAATTTCTAAAATTATTTATTAAAGGTCCTCTTACTTGGTCCTGATGCGCTGGGACATTTTCAATCCATAACGATTAAGTCGATACATAGGAAAAGAATGCCTGTTAGACAAGTCAAAGGTATGTTGATATAATATTTTCTGTGTCTTTATTTCAAAGTTTCCACTTGTTAATTAATCAAATCATCATTTTGTATTTTTAACAAGGGGGACAAACGGCCTCTTTCGCACTTAAAAAGGTAAAAGAAAGAAAAATTATGGGAGAAAGTTTTCTTTCATATTATTATTTTCAAGTGTTCACAATGTGTTCTTCTAATAAAAACAGATAAAAAGGTCAAGCATCCGTAAAGGAATGGTTTTAGTGTCTCCAGCTCTCAATCCCACCGCGTGTTGGGAGTTTCAAGGGGAAATCCTCGTGTTACACCACCCAACAACCATTTCCACACGTTACCAAGCTATGGGTACTTATCTATTTTTTGTTTTTTATTTTATTGTTTTAAATTCTAATTTTTTTTATAAGTACAAGGACATGTTATTGATTAAATTTATTTGATTTTTCAAACTAAAGTGCACTGTGGAAGCATACGACAGACTGCTTCTATAATATCAATGTCTCAAGATTGTTTACGTACCGGTGATAAAGCTGTAGTAAATTTCAGGTAAGCGCATTAATTTATTTTATTAGCAGGCGTAATTGTCAAATGGGTAATGCTTGTTGTTTCATTTAAATTTTATTATTTGTTTTTTTAGATTCATTAAGCATCCTGAGTATCTCAGTTTGAGTCAACGACTGGTAAGTATAATAATCATGTTCATGATTCTTTTTTATTCAATCAAATGTAATTTATGTAAAAGTCAGTTAAATTTAAATTTAATTTTTTCTGCATAGGTATTCCGTGAAGGTAGAACAAAAGCGGTGGGGAATATCATAAAATTAATACCAATAGTCTCATCGACGACAGGACTTCTTGGGCCCAAGAATAAAACTGTGAAAAATGCACCAAAGAACGTCTCACAACAAAATGCTCAATCTCAAAGAAATACTGAAAATACTAATCCAAGGCAGCATCGATCTAGTGAAACAGCAAGTACCACTGGTGATATATCACGAGGAATACAAGAAATTTCTGATGGGATGAAAAGCGGTGTCAACCTAGGCGTTGATGGTCTCTCGGCTGATGCTGCAGATAATAATAATCAAAAGAAAGCAAAGACGAGGCGGGGAGGACGTGGTGGAAGGAATCAGGGTGATGGTTGTACTGCTACGAGTGGATTGTTGGATGAAGTAAGCAACAATATGAATACAACAGCCCCAACATTGGAGAATGGGCAAGTAGAATCATAATGAGCATTTTCACACTATATAATATTATTACAAATATTATATAATAACTAATATTATTTTGAGACGAATAAAAATATTTTAGACTCTGAATTTACACACGACCTTTGAAATGAAAGGACATTTTTCTATGAATATGAATTTACTATATAAAAAAAGAGAAAAATATAATTATTGTTAAGTTTTTTTTGTTGTCAACACACACTTATACAAATAAATTGTACTATTCTCTTGCAATTTTTAAAGCAATCATAATTAAATTGAAAAATTTTACATACATTTCTTTACTATGGTTGAGTTTTTTTGGGCCTATGCCCTTCTATTTTTGTTTCGGTAGGGGCCATGTGCTTGTGAACAGTTAAATTCCCATCGTCTCGTTCATTTTACCTCCTAGTACAGTACATACATGATTAAGTATGAATGTTTTTCTATTTTGTAATATAGTAATTATTGGAGGTGTCACATGTAACGTGTAGAACGGAAGAACGAAAAAAAAGATTTTGAAAAGTTATGGCTCATGGACAAAGTTATATATGTAGGAGAGAAAGGGGTGTTATTTATTTGACTGGATAAGACTGCAAAAAAGAAATTGCCAAGTCACGATTAAGCGTTTACAATTACAGATTAGACTGCCTCATCATTTCATTTATAGGAGATTCATTCTATACTTTCTAATAATAATGACATAATATATTCTGTGAATAACTCCATTGTGGTCGTTGGATTCATTCCATTTACTTTACTTTGATAACTAACCAGGAGGTCAATCAATATTTCAATTAGGAATAGTACATAATAATAATATAGAGATATTATTTTTGATATTTTGACTTGGAAAATAATATAAAATTATGACAAGCACACATTTTTGACCCGTCTTGTATGTAGAAATCATTATTGCCGTTACGGAAACAGTATGAAAAAATGAAATAATTAATGTGGATAAAAAACTGTCTATCTCAAGTCACTTGATCGTTAACGATGTGACGGGGCTGACTAAGAAGAGTAACTATATTAAATACATGTGTAATTATATTGAGGCTTGAACCAATTGAATCTTGTATACCTAAAATATATATAATATTTCTCGTTATATGTATGTACAATGTGCTGAGAATTTTTTTACAAGGTATAATTCTGTAGTGTTTATGTGTCTACAGAGTCAAGTTTGGTCATCTCGTCGTCCTTTTTTTCGTAAAAGGACAAGAAAGGTATATAATCTAAGTCTCGATCGCGATGCCAATGCAATGACAGGACCTAGAGAACAGAGGCCGGTCTTGACTAAAATGGTAATCTGTCTCCATTCTTCTCTCTCTCTCTCAGTAGGGTTAAATAACTTCTATAATGTTATGTACTAAGGCTTCACATTATATAAGATAGTAATGTTCTATAATATACTTTGCAGAAAAACACGACCGTAACCAATAGATGAAGTTTTGTTCTTTTTCATCTTTCCATGCCAAATATGTGCAGAAAATGCTCTCTCTCTCTTTTGTATAGAATAAGGTCCATGAATCAAAATAATACTTTTTATAATAAGTCTGCTTTAGTAATGGTATAAGCTCATGAGCACTGGCTAAGTACACAGTGTGTACTACACACACATGGCTAATGTTTTTATTTTATGATGGAGAGACTCAAGCGGCAGCTCAAGAGATAAAAATCCCAAGGAAAAAAAAGCTTAAAAAATTACAGATAGAATATTCTGCATTGGCATTGAGGATGGGAAAGGGGAACCTGTTCATATTTAAGACTAGCCATCATATTTTTAATACACATAAGTACATAGTTATAAAATATATGAAGCTCATCATCATCGACTCTTCATGAGAATACAGATTTTGTGTATGTAAGAGTAGCATTATTATTCCTTGTGACGATTAAGACTACACACAAGTCAATTGTCTATTGACCATCCACGGAATGGTTTGTTCCCTAAAAGGCAATCATTATCTAACTTGAATACTACATAGGTACAAGATAGGTCGAGCCCATAAACTATGTATATTTAGTATTTAGTAAAAGTTCAATCATCAACCACAAAATATTACATTTATTATTACTATGTCATTATTAAGTATGACCCCTTTCAATTTATAGCTCATACAACACATTTTTAATCATAGTACAAGACACATAATCAATTCTCACTCTTTTTTTGTATATTTACAAGTCTCACACAGTGTGAGAATGAGAAGATGTCTTGTCAGAGTATTGGTAAAGTCATGAAGACTAAACTCCATTTCCTATAAAATGTCATTTTTGATTAATTTTTCGTGTCTAAATCCCCATTAATTTTAATTTTTAACTATTTGTAAAATTCTTCTATGTGTAAATTATTCAAAGAAATTAATGAATCCTTTTTATGCCAAGTTTTGTATAAGAATACAGTACTATAACTGGAATAGAAAAAAGTCATGTTTAAAGACTATTTAAGGATAAGTGCGTAAGATCAATATGGGGTTAAATGCGTTGGCCTCAAAGACTTGTCATACAATTGTCAAACATGAGAGTGACGCCGTGTCAATGATTGACTTGTGACACTCTTGAGGAGTGAGATCACACTTTTCAAGATTATCCAATCCTCGTCAAAATTACCTTAATTGGTCAGATCACAAAGATCCCCATGTAAAAATTTTTTTAAACAAGTTTTTCTTTTTTAACTAATTGTCAATCGTAAAAATATGACACTACAAATTTAATTATTGTCAAGTAGCTCATTGCACTCCCCACTTCATTTTCAGTTGTATATGTTATGACGAGAGAAGGGAAAAAACAAAAAAGAGATTCGAGTAATTTAAATTGGCATGTCTCAACCATTTGAATGTTTAGATAGTACGTTCTGTATGTACAATATTATTATTTAATTTTAATTCAGAGACTGTGATATTGGTGGTATGATGACTGTCATATTGCTGTCAAAATTGCATGTACTATTTCTTCTTAATAAGGAGAGAAAGCTTCTCGAGTCAGTAAGGGGAACAAGCCAAATTAAAATTAAAATGTATTATATATACTGTAAAGTAGAATACTTTAGATAATGAAATTATTTAATACATAATAATATTTATTATTATTTTTTTTGTACAACCCCACTCAACCTCCTGTTTATTTACAGTGCATTATTATTAATGAATATATTTGAGAGGTATTGACAGTTTATTTTATTTATTTTTACAAGTATGACCACAATGGGTAATTTGTCACCTCCTCGCATTATTTCCATACATTTTTTTTGTTGTACATACTTTGGAGGGTACTTAAGTCAATTGACTCGTTTGTCTGCCAATTTTATTTTATAGAGAGTAAATAGTCATGATAGGACAGTGTCAATTGTAAAACTAAATATAAATATGAACACAAAGGTACTAACGAGTATGGACTATGACTTTGTGACGAGTTTTCAGTATTTTTTTTCTTTGCCTAAGCTCATGCCTATGATGAGCAAGCGGCTTTGTCATTCAAGTTTTGAACTCGTAGGAGGACACATCGTTTGAGCACTACACATTCCCTTTTTTATTTTTCTGTCTTTCTTTTGCCCCTCTCTCCATCAAATTTTATTATTTTATTTTATTTTGTTTGTTTTGTGTGTCATCTTCCAAATAATTCTCAAAATGTCAAGTATTCGGGCTCAAAAATCGGGATTTGCTGCAGAAGCTCAACGCAAGGTTAGTCAAAAATTTCAAAAATTATTTTAAGTATTTAGTCCTCACACAACATTTAAAATCAATATCTCAATTATTTTTGAGGAAGAATTAAATTTCAAGGAAATTATTTACAGTCAGTTAGATTTTAATTCTAGTTTTTTAGTAAATAATTAATTGAGAAGCCAGTGACTGATACATCATTTGCAATGATTATTATTTAATCATGATAGGAAATACTTTTAATTTGTAATAATAATAGACATTTATTTGATCAGTAACAAGTCAATGAGTCAAATAAAATGGGAATAACAGCATTAGTATAAGAACTGTATATAATTATTTGTAATTGAAAGTGTGGGTTTTGATAAATAGTTTTGAAAAAACTTTTTTTCTTTCACGTATCTCATACATGGGAATAATGATGATCAAATGAAAAATCAAGGTAAAATAATTCCAAAAAGGTGTGTTTCATTTCATTTGATGAAGAGGGGGGGGGGGAAGAGTATGTCTGCACTCTGACTTTGGTATCGTACACTTTTTATAAAAAATGTAATAATATTTAAGCACTTAATGTGTAGTGTAATATCACTATTCCAAGAGAGGAGGATGATGTCACGCTATATTTTCCATTCAAAAAGGATATACAAGAATTTTTTTTATATGTGTTTAATATGACCATCATTATGTTCATGTTAAGTATGCGGATTAGCAATTTGAAGAATCATTTTTTTGTGTGTACACTTGTTTAGAGCGATTGGTGGTATGCCGATGCAATATGTACGATGTGTAATATTATATTTACGAAAAAAGTAATATCCATCTGTTCCATCAACATTGTATCTTACAACCGAACCTTATGAATGGAGAACCACAGTGTCTGTCATGCTCTTCTCTTGTGTGAGAGCCTATGAGGTCATAAGTGTGGACCGGTTTTAAGCGGACAAACCTTTAGAGAGTTGAAAACTGTCAGAAAATTTATTAATGTGATTTTTTCTCCTCTTGTCCAAAAAATAACATCTCTCAAAACCCATTCCTTGAAGCTAAATTTAATTTAAAAACACTTTTTTTTGTACACTTGTACTTGACATAACCTTCTTTTCAATGATCGTCCTCTTTCAGCAGTAATCTTTGTAAATTACTAAGAAATGAGACAGGAAGTACCTTTTTAAAAACTTTGTCAACAAAAAGTTGTTACTAAAAAGTGATGACAATAAGACGACATTTGTACAATTAAAGAACAAAATTATACATTATTATCATTTTTTATAGTCTGATTCACTATACTAGTTTAAATATAGTTTGGACATAAAAATGAACAAAAAAAAACACTGCTCAGTTTTTTATTGTAATATTAAATTGTTGCAAAAAATAATACAACAAGAGGTTTGGTGGTTTGACTGATGATGATGGTGACATGTCTCACTTGTTGTCTCTCTCTTATCAATTGTGTGTAGAATAATATTGTCACATTGTCATTTTTACATACATTGACAACCAATCTTATAGCCTTGGACCATTTTAAAATAATTTAGGGAGTATAGAGATAAACTGTAGTAAATATACGGAGTATCAAATTTTTTTGAAGTCCTTTATGTAACATTAGTTTTTTTGATGACGATTTATATGTGTGTAGTTTTTTTGTGACAATAATTAATTTGCTTGTACATTTAACTTTGACAATATTGACGAGGATTTAATGGTACAGGTTCTACTTGGAGGTGACAGTACTTAATTTAAATGTTTTTATGTTTGTCTAGTTAATTGTTTTGAATCAAGACAAATGAGTGGGTCCATGTAATACTTAAACTGGTAGTTATTTAACTAGAGAGAGAGAGAGACAGAGTGACACGCGAATTGAATTTATTTTAATAGGAATGACACGAGAGTATGACTCAGAATAAATTGGTCACTTGTAAATGTTTAAAATGATGAATTCATTCAAAAGGAAAAGGTCTTGGAAATATTTATTGGGGATGCATCATCTTTTGTGAATGCTTAATTAATATTGATGCATCTTTTTTTGGTGTAAATGTGGGCCAAGTCAGAAGTCAGTGGCAGTCTCATCATCAGTCTTTATACTTTGGCACGTGTGTTAACTTACTTATGTACCTTTCAGTACATGACGTACTTATGTGTCATTCTTTTTCTTATTCAGTTTTGTGTGTACTGTGTGTAGATAATGTAATTCATGAAACGATGCCTTGAATTTTAAATTTTAACCGGTGCCCATCCTTTGTCATTTTTGTTTATTATTATTGTTAACCAACCTAACAATGGATTAGTGTGTACTTGCGTATATTAAATATAAAAGTAAAATTAGGGCTTGAGTTTTTTAGTTACAATATTAGTAAAACTCGTAACATCCTCCTTCTCCTTGTAAATACTTGTATTTTAGTGTTCACTAATGGGAATTACATGTGCGAATAACAGCTGGTCGATGTAATATCAAATATAGTTGAGATAGGAAATGGGGGGAGGGAAATATTTTTTTGTGAAGGCAAAGAATTTGATGATGCATACTTACTATATTTCGTTCATGTAAATGGCCTATTAGAAAAGTACACAAAAAAATTAAAAGTTTTAATGTTCAACTTGTTTGTTTTCTTTTTATGTTTATATTACATCAACATTCATATTCATTGTGAGTGAGTGATGATCTATGAGGTTTTATTAATGTTACTCAGCATATATGCATCTAAGATGCTTTGAGATGGCAAAAAAAGTAGGGGAAATGAAAAAGTCTTTGTGTAAAATGGAATTTCAGGATATTACATCATCACTTGGATCTTTGTTGTTGTTTTTTCCACTCTCAACAACAAGAGAGTACTCAGGGACATTTCTCCGATTTTATTGTACTTAATTTACACACAATTAAATGTCTCAAGACAATTTTCAGTGCTTGTGGATCACGAAAGAGGATTATTTAAGTTCTTTTTAAACAATAATGATTATTGTATTGGAAATAAGTAGATACAGATAAGGCTTGAATTTATTACGTAACGTTTATCATGTACTCTCTTCTTACAATATTTTTGGTTCCGCCTTGTAACTTACAATCATACTGTAATATCTGTTAAAGCAAATTGCCTTATTCTAGTCATTTAAATGAATAGAAAACAATAATTTTTTTTGTTTTGCAAAATGAAATGAAATTTATTTGAGCAAAAGAAGGTTTAGCATCTGGTATCCGCTCGCCAATTTTTTGTCGGCCAAGTTACAAATTGTGTATGTCATGTCTACTGTACAGCTTTTATTGTACTTGTGAGAGAGTAAATTGACAAGATTTGACAATCATGTCCATGTCTATATGTATGCTCAAGATAAATAAATGTTATTTATTATGTAGTCTGTAAATGGATAGTTTCTCAGTACTTATGAGTCCTTTAGCCTGTTGAATTTGCCAATTCAACACACAATTTTGGACTCTCTCTTTAAGCTGTCAGTCCATTAAATTTTGTCATCAAAAAATCTCAATAATTTTGCTCCATGAGCATACAAATCAAGATGGACAATGGTAATTCAGAGATATTAATAGAAAATATTCCAAGAATGCTCAGTGTACCACAGTATAATTGTTAAAGAGTTGATAATGAAGGTTAGTTTTAGTTGGGAACAAGGCAGAGGTTTAAATATTATCTAGTTAGGTATTTACTTTACATTTTAACATTGACTCAACCACAAATTCCTCTCACATTGTTTATTCAAAAGTTTCCTTGTGGAAGCTAGTTAAAACCATAACCAAATTATGAATCATGGGCTAGTATACATGTCACTAATTGATGTAAATTGAAATAACTCATGTTATCATTAATTATAGGATTTATAAATATTACATAAATGCTAATCATCCCAACATTAAATTTCCTGTCCATCATTTATTTTCCCCTTCCGTCTATTAATGTAAATCTCAAATTTTAAATGAGAGAGTAAAGATACAATTAAATTAGGGACCATTTTCTCCACTGAATAAACTAAAAATAAATTTAGTGGACAATAATTCTGACAGATTATTTATTGAATTCACAAGGAAATATTGATTTTTAAATCAATTGTTAGCCATCTCATTTACATCTTCTTTGTATTTTGTAACTGATAGGTACTGAATTTCATTTAACTTTAAATTATTCCATTTTCAAAATTATTCATATGCCTGGTATTTCAGAGCAGTCAAAAAGGGGATAAGGAAGAACAAAAAAATTGAGATTAGTTGAGTCGAGAATTTCTGAGAGTGTGCACGTACCTACATTTTAAAATGATTAAAATGAATAAAAGTAACTGAGAAAAAAAGGTGGATGTGAAAATGCATGTACATGATGATGACTTCACTGCTGCTTATAATATTATTCATCATTCTGACGATTTGAAGAGAGCTTGAGGTTAAAATATGTATGTACCTTTCATACATTATCACACATACGTTGTTTGTAATAGTGCAATTCATCGTATATGAAATTTTTACTTTCCTATCCCATACAACTAACTTCAGTAGTTACATACTCCCCTTTTTTACCTTTCGCTTATCATTGTAAAGTTCCTTGTTTAATTCATACAACGATTCCTTGACTGGACTAAAACATTCCTTTGTATTCTCTAGCCCTTTATATTTATGTATGCCAATTTTAAATGCACCTTTAGTTCATGAAGTGTTTTTTGTTATGTAGTCCATATGCTGTAGAAATTGTGCAATATTATTTCCATTCACGACTATTGTCACTTTCTTCAAGTTTCTTCCCTCTCTCTCTCTCTCTCTCTGTAGACTTTACAAATGACAATGAGTTGCAATTGCCAAAGGCTACACAGTGCAAATATTAGATAAGTCCCAACAATGCAGATTCTCCTCTGTGTGTTCTGTCTCCTTTATTTTATCGGCTCCCACCATTTTCAGATTCGGAAAAAACACTTTTTTTATGTTCAAGGTTGTAAGAATAGATTGAGGTTAAAACATTTAAACATGATTCAGACAGACTCGTATAGCTGGTTCCCTTGCTGTGTCTTTTTCTCTCTTTTTACTACAATTTTGCTAGAAAAATTGACAGAAAGTCTCTCTCTTCAAAATCAAATGGAGGAGTGATAGGAATGAAAGGAATTTCATTTCTATGCCTTGCTGCCTCAATTTTTACCACCTCATCCTATGTATTACATGTCCTCACATGGATTTTCCATTTAAGAATTTTTACTAGCAGTCGTAAATTTATTCTCTTGTATTTTTTTAGAAGATGGGCGAAGGAATAATATTCTAGTCTGACATTTTGTTCATAAAAATAAGTGCTTAAGCATTGCATAGTGTTTATGACTTGGAAAAACTGCATCAATGCGAAATTTATTACCTGAGGCCGAAAAGAGTCTCAGACTTGTTTGTTACTGATCAGAATGTTTTTCTAAGAATACTACAACGTCCTTTTTGATGTTACATATTTAAATGCATGGAATGACAATTGTCAGGAGAAAGAATGGAGAAAATATTAGACCATCACGATTCATGAAATTTTGTTTTTTTTAAATTGTTACAGATCATGAGTAAATACAATGATGAGCATGCTCGCGAAGTCCTCGAATGGATTAAAGCAGTGACCAAGTAAAATAAAATAATAATCTCTTTTTTTTTTGAAGAATACACATTGAAAATTATTATTAGAATGAAAATTAAAAAAAACTTTTAAATTGTGATTCATAGTGATGGTATCAATACGTCTGGAGACATGGACAATTTCTTTGAGACCTTAAAAGATGGAACTTTGTTGTGCAAGTAATGGATTTTATCAAATTTTTATATGTACTAGAAAGTTAGAATAATTCATTTTATTGGATAATTAATTAATTAATGTTTCTTTTGGACAGACTGGTAAATGAATTGAAAGCTGGATCCGTCAAGAGAATTAATACATCCACGATGGCATTCAAGTGTATGGAAAATATTAATAATTTCCTTCAAGCCGCCTCCGTTCTTGGAGTTCCCACCAGTGAACAGTTTCAGACTGTTGACCTGTAAGTTGTCACTTTGTTTTGACCTCACCTTGTCTTCTTATAGACAATTAAAAATGCCTGCTCTTGTATTTTTTTAGTTGGGAACGACAAAACTTGAACTCTGTTGTCATTTGTCTCCAATCTTTGGGAAGGAAGGGGGGTAATTTTGGAAAGCCCAGTATAGGTACATTAAATATATTTTTTGATGAGATTTAATGTTTAGAATTTTATTGAGTTTAAACACTTTAAATAATTAATCATTTCCTTTCCCAAAGGTCCCAAGGAGGCTTCCAAGAATGTCCGAAACTTTACTGAAGAACAGCTGAAGGAGGGTGAATCCATCATTGGTAAAAATACAGACAATAATTTGACATTAATTTAAAAAATATGCGTCAAATTATGAACCAAACTCACGTTAATTTTTTTGATCATAGGCTTACAATACGGGTCCAACAAAGGAGCTACACAGTCAGGACAAAATTTTGGCAACACCCGTCACATGTAAATTTACCATTACAAAAATACCTACATCGAAAGTTAAATTGAATTCAACATTGAGCCAATTAGCGATCCATCAATACTGTCGACTCGAATACTAAGTAGATCAGATTCCGAATATTATGCTCAATTTTTGAGAAAATTAAATTAAATTTATATAAAAGTAAAGACAATAAATATACAGGAGGGTCGAAAAAAAATTAATACAGAATAATAATAAAATTATTATTATCTTTTTTTGCCATAATTTATATTGTAACTATTCCACCATGTGTCCAGCACATGCAACAACACACTCCAATAATTTTACATTTTACAGTGTGCGTGTATCATGATATTCTTATTTAAGTAATTCCGGTGACTCATTTTTTTAGTGGCAAATTATTGTAATAAAAAATTAATTATTATGGTGGTTAATTATACCTATAATGCATAGTTATTATTATATATTGTATACCAACGTTTACTACTTGAACTTACTTTGTTCAACTGATTTGAATTTATGGAAAATAAATTGAAATTTGTTTATCGAATAAAATGAAAACTTGACCCATAATAATTACATGTTAGGTACTTGTTGAAATGACACAACACATTTAATACACAATTAAATAACATTTTCACATTTACTAATTCACTGTAAGTATATAAGTATATTTTATATATTTAGGTATATTACATAATGTAAAATATTCATCAAGAATTCTTTTTTTTACAAGATCTTACGTCATAAACGTCTAATTGACAGTCACTGTATAAATGATTTTATAATACATATTTTTCCCATCAACTACAGCTGAGACTGTACACCAACTAGTAATTACTAGGTATTATTTTACCTATTGAATACTGTATTTTTGGACCGTCAACTCAACACTTTATTCTCTCTCCTTGTAAAATCCAACCACAGAATTGAGATTATTTTTTACATTTTTTTTACCCAAAACATCAAGTCTTTTCACAGTGCATAACACGGAGGCATATGGCGGTGGTAATACATATTGCATGTATAGTATTTTTTTAGACTGTATAGGGAAAACATGTATGATTAATTAAGAAAACAAATTTACAATAATTATTTCGACTGTTGCACCATGACACGGGTCACTCTTGTCTTGACGATACACTTTGATGAGTAATTTTTCTAGAAGCTTACGATTTCTCAATAAATACAAGTTTTGTTACATCGGAAGTACTCACTACATTAAATAAAATAATATACACAAGAGTACACACATATTTTGTAAATGTGATGGAAGTTGAAGCACACAATTTAAAAGTTATTTTGTTAATTGTACTAACAATTTATATGAGTATAAGCTTAGTTGTAACATATATGGAACATAATGATAACCAGGAAGATTTATACTAGATTTGCAATCTGTAACTTATATAGTCATTTTTTCGTAACAGCAAATGAGCAAAAGCTTTGTAAATGCAAAATATAACATTTTTTATACACAGGTATTATCATCATCATAATTATACTTACAAAGGAAGAAAAATATTAATCACATTTGGCCGGAGCGGAAGATTTGTTCTTCTCTGCAAGCTCTAAATTTTGACGTTTCACACGAGCGTAGGGACCAATGTCAGGATCAAAAATAAAATCGTAGAGTACTTGAACCCACGAATCATGATGAGGAAGGTCATCATAATATTCTGCAGCAATCTTACGAACTTGAGGTAGTTTACAACCAGGTACAGCAGGAAAATCATGGTGCTCATTGTGGTAACCAACATTAAAAGTAACACAGTTAAGTAAACCATAATACGAGTATGTCTCAAATCCTTTGCGAAACATGTAATGTTCTGAAATGAAATGTCCAGCCACTGGATGCAGGCCCATTGCAAGAAGAGAACCTTTGATTCAAATAATAATAATTATTAATTTTTCCATTAAAACAATTATATTAAGTTTGAATTTTTAACACAGGATTTTTGAGATGAATTTAGAAATGTACATACCGGATAATAAATATGTCATAGATTTGCCCCCAAGAAAGTACACGACCGCAGCATTGAAGCTGAGCTGAATAATCACGTTGATAATTTCGAGGCGAGTAGGATTTTTTGGATACACAATAACTGGCCGAAGAGCATAGAAGAGTGGTTGCAAACACACCCAAATGAATTTACCAAATGTATTACAGAATAATTTTGCCTCCAATTTTGTTGGAATGTCAGTGTCTGCCACTTCATCTCCTTGATACTGTAGAAATTAGAATAAATTACAACATTAATTAAATTCAACACAATTTTACACTTTTTTTAGCACATAATTATATAGCAAAATGGGGACTAACCCGATGATGTTCCAAATGATATTTCTTGAAAGAAATTGAAAACGGTATCCCGATGGGTATACTATAATTGTAAAAATGATTAGTCATATGTATTATGTACTACAAAATAATTCATGGATAAAAATTCAGCAGATCAATTATACGATTCTTACTTTGCTAAGAAACCGAGCATTCTATTAGCTAACGGTCTCGAATGTCCAAAGGCGAGATTGTGAGCGATTTCATGGATGGCTGTGACAATAAATAAACAAAACAAAAACTTAATAAATATATATTCCACAATGATCCTTTTTCATCCCTCTATTAAATTAATTATATACAATAATTTTTACAGTTTAGTTTCTTACCTAACATGAGGGCATGATTGATGACTCCACCAAAACAATAGGCAAGAAGGAGAATATAAGTCCATCTCATGTCCCGTACAAAATAAATCATAAACATTTGTATTACAACTAAAAGGGTTATTTTCCATTTCATATTCGTATCACTTCCAAATAACTGTTTGATTTCCGGGTACTTTTCTACAAGGAAAAAAAATCAGAGATTATTTAGAAAATAATAAAATACACAAAAATCATGGAAATAATGCTGTACTTTATTCGATCGAAATATTGTCTTACTAAGTATTTCTTTTCGCCTAGAAGCATGTGGTTCTTCTGTATAAGTCCACTCAAATTCCTGACGTGTGACCCGTTGACCCATGGTGATGACTTCTTTTTCACAATACCGGTTTCGGTTTTTTTAGACTAAACATGAACTGAAATATAAATTAAAGTTTATCAAAATTATGAACGAGAATGTCTGTAATGAAAAATGTTAGGAAAAAGTTTGGAAAAAGTATAATTTTAATTTCAAAGTACCTGGGATAATTGCTACAGACGTAAAAATATTTTTGTGTAATTTTTGTGATGACACTTGACCCAATGAGAATTTGTAGCATTGGAAATCAAGGTGTGACTTGAACCATGTACTGAATGACTGACTTTTTTTTTGGTAGATAACGAGTAAACGATGAGATTAAAAGGGAAGTTAATTAAATAAAACTAGAAAGAAAATTCACAATTCACAATAGAAGAGATAACGAATTTTTTGAATTTTTTGTTACTCAGCGCGCTGATAATCAAAAAACATATGGAAATTTTTGGAAATTGTTAGTTAATTGTGATAAAGATAAAAGTTTTGTCAATTCAAGTGGTTTACGATGGTGGACGAAGTCACGAAGAAAACTTTGGCCGGTATCCCTCTACTCAAGACCAAAGCAGGGCCAAGAGACGATCCCAAATTATGGATCCAGCGACTAAAAGAGGAGTATCAATCTTTAATTAAGGTAAAAAAAAGTTGATTGCACATGTTAATTAACGTTTGAATTTTTTTATAATGGCAATTTATTGTATGTTGCAGTATGTGGAGACAAATAAGGCCGCTGACAATGACTGGTTCCGATTAGAGTCCAATAAAGAGGGGACAAGATGGTTTGGAAAATGTTGGCATGTCCATAATATGCTGAAATATGAATTCGACGTAGAGTTTGACGTAACTCCTCATTTAAATTAAATCTGTCATGTGGATAAAATTGAAACATGATCCTTTTTTCTTAGATTCCAATAACGTATCCTGTGACATCCCCTGAAATTGCACTTCCGGAATTAGATGGAAAAACAGCCAAAATGTACAGAGGAGGAAAAATTTGTCTATCTGATCACTTCAAGCCTCTTTGGGCAAAAAATGTGCCGAGATTTGGAATTGGTCATGCAATGGCCCTTGGAGTGAGTCAACTTTTTTTGTAATGAAATTATTATGCCTTCATAAACTAACGATACATTATTTTTTTATGCAGCTTGGACCTTGGATGGCTGTAGAAATACCTGATTTAATAGAAAAAGGAGTGGTGACATATCAAGAGAAGGAATGAACACAAAATTAATTATTTTGATTTACCAAAATGTTTAATAAGAGTATATTTGTATAATGTATATACTGAATTTCAATGTGTCTTCGTTTTATCGTCACGTCATTAATCAAATCAAGAAGTTTTGTACGAAATATGGAGTTTATATCTTAACATACACGATAATTAATTATTATTGTTATAAAACAAACTTGAGTATTAATTATAGCTATTGTATTTACAATATTAAAGCGTCTATTATTATTATTGGTGCTCCGCTTATTCCTTAATATTACACACTTGGTAATTTTTGTAAACCTTTTCCGTGATAAAAACTTGTGTATTTTTCCAAAAAAAATTGTAATTAAATGGAACAAACATCAGTTAATTGAGATTATTCGTAGTCTATTGTAGTCAAGATGCATAGAAAGCAAAGGTTTAGAAATTTTCTTAGAATGAGTCAAAGAAAATGTCACAAAATCTCTTGAAAAATATTTACCACGTACTTATAAGTACAATTAATTCAAAAATGATTTTGCAAAAAATCTACGCTAGTACGAAAAAAAAAGTTGATGAGTACATATTACCGATTTTACTTGTTACTGAAAATTTAAGTCAGATACTCTGATGAAGAATAACATAAGCATAGTACTGGGATAAATTGAGTCAATACCAATGGGTGGTTTGCAGGATGGGTCAAAGGGTTACTTCTTGCGTCGCTTCTTCTTCTCACTCTCTCCACTACAGTATTTTGCAGCTAAAGCATCCAAGAAATCAGTCTGTCGACTTTGAGCACGGGCAAGGATCATTGATTCTAAAGAGTCTGCTTTTGCATTGTCTGCCGTCCGTTTCGAGGTCTTTTCTTTCAAAACTCTCAACATTTCTTCCGCTTCTTCTGCCTCTTTCTCAGCCTACAAAAATATATAGAACATGTACTTACGTATAAATCCGATATAAGCCTAAATTAACTTGTAAAATATAACTTACTTTAGCAACATATTTTTTCCATTTTTGTTGTTGACCCTTTGCTTCAGGAAAATTTTCAATCTCTCCAGCCTCGATGCCTTTGTCGATAATCTCTTGAATACGCTCCACGTCATCCAAAACACTTGAGAAGAAAAGGTTGTCGAAGATATTAATAAAGGAGCCCTTCCCTTCGTTGTAAAACTTGAAGATATCCTCCCGTTCCAATTCCGAACCTATGGATAATACATTAATCATGAAATCAAAAACCAATGAGACATTACAAAATAATAATTTGAAGAAAAAATTAAAATGTTACCTTGATATTCCTTCTTAAATGTTTCAACTGCGTCATTGTCAAGTCGTCCAAACATTGCTCCTTTAAAGTCAAAGGTTTTTGATTCGTCAGTTGGCCATTCCCCTGTAAAATTCATTGACAAATAAAATAAAAATTGTTCCCCATACAAAATAAGTAATTTTGATGACAATTTTTAGTTTACCAGTTTGATCATAAATTTTCTTGGTGTCTTCGTTCTTCAGGAGATCATAAATCTGTTGCATTACTTGAAATTTCTCTGTGGAACTTGAATCTCCCTTGGCCTTGTCTGGATGATAGATTAATGCGGCTCGAAGGTATGCATTACGAACTAAATAATCAACAAAGAATATCAATAACAGAATATCTAAAATCAATTAAATATGAAATATATTTTCCTTACGTTTTTTTGTTTCATTTGCCTCTTCATTAGTAATTTTGAGAACTTTGTACAGATCCTGTAAATCAAGAAAATAAAGTAAATGATGAATTAATTGATATCCAACAAAAGTGAGAAAAATACAAAATTGACTAAAATGATTTTCATGTACTTACTTTTGTACCAAATAGTTTTTTTATCACACTCAACATTTTGACTAAGTATGAAAATTAGAATATTGGTTAAAAAGTAATTGTGTTTGAAAATTGGAAAACTAATTTGAGTATAAAACGTTAAATTTCAAGGCAAAAAATGTGAAATTAGAGTCCCCCAAATTATTGAGATTTGTACTAGCTTATTTTCAATCAGCGACAATGTTAATTACAAGTCTAATTCTCAATTAATTTATGGACCAAAATCCGACAAAACTCTGCTTATTTTCTTTTCCAATGCCGCCTAAGTCATTGCCGGGAAACAAAAAATACGAAAAGTAAATCGTGCATACTTTTTGGGATCTATTTATTTTAATTATTTTATTGAAATGCCAGCCTTAAAAAAGTGTCACTATGAAGTTTTGGGGGTGGAAAGGAATGCCAATGACGAGGACATTAAAAAGGCTTTCAGAAAACTTGCTCTTCAACTGCATCCAGGTAAATATAACATTTTAAAAATATTCACATCTTAGCTTAGTATTTTATTAATTATTTATTGGGTCACTAGATAAAAATCTGGACCGGCTAGACGAAGCAAAAGAAGAATTTCAGAGACTGCAACAAGCTTATGAAGTATTAAGTAATTCACAAGATCGTGCTTGGTATGATGAACATCGTCATGCTGTCCTAAGAGGAGGTCAGTTTTTTTTACTAAATAAGTTCGCTTATTGCCATTAATTTGTCATGCTGTGAATTTATAAAAATTGAAAAATTGTTTTATTTATTCCTACATATATTATAGATGCTGATGGGGAATTTGACGACGGCATTGTAGACATTTTGCCCTTTTGTTCTTCATCTTGTTACAAGGGATTTGGTGATGATGATGAAGGTTTCTACACTGTGTACAGGTAAGTGATTAATAAATTATTGAAAATACTATTTACTGTATTTAAGTACTTATGCTAAACTATTGTGTATTTAAATATTTCAGAAAATTATTTGAGAAGGTAGCTGCTGAAGAATATGACGCTGGTTTAGAAGACAGTGATGAAGAGATTCCTAATTTTGGTGACTCTCAAAGTGGCTATGAAGACGTACGACAAACACTTGACTATTTTTCATTTCAATTTACCATGATACCATAATAATTCTATAAAAATATGTATCTTACTTGCAGTCTGTGGGTCCATTTTATGGGTACTGGGAAGCCTATTGTACACATCAAACTTTTGCCTGGGTATGTTTTTTTTCGTTTTTTAAACCTAATTTTACATGTGTTTTCACATCAAGCTATTCAAATTAACCATTTTCTTCTTATAAATAGGCTGATGAATATGATACGAGGCATTCTCATCGTCGGGTAAGTGCCATGTCTTTAGTTTTTAATTTTACCTTGAGCTTAATCATAATCAAGTGCTATTGTTCATTTTATTGCCGTTTGGGACATTAGGTGGCACGTCTCATGGATAAAGAAAATAAAAAGTTTCGAACAAAAGCCAAACAATTGTGGAATCAAAAAGTTCGAGCTTTGGTTGACTTTGTCAAGAGAAAGGATAAGCGAGTCCAAGCGTGGAAAGTTGAGCAAGAAAGACTAATGAAGGAGAAGGAAGAAGCTATTCGTCAAAAACAGACTGCAGACAAGGCAAAGCGGTTGAGAGAGCGTCAAAAACTTTTCCAGCAACTTCAGTCTAAGGATAAGCACACAAAAGAAAATCAAGATCAACTTCAAGTAACTCGTTTTTCACTGTTTATGAGTCGACAAATATATTTATTTAATTTCTTGTAAGTAATAGCTTAGATTATATATTACTTTAATTTTTAATTATTTAATTTACAGCAAATGGAGTCTTGGATGGCTGACGAGTTTGCAGATAGAGACGATGCTAATTCAGATGATGATGATGACGATTACGTAATGGAGTATTGTCATCCATGTCAAAAATCTTTTCGTACTAAACAAGCGTAAGTTGTGAATATGAATTGATTGTAGAGATATGAATTGATAAGTGTGTATTTTGTCTTTTGAACGATGGCTGTTGTTGTACAAAAATATCTTTCTTTATATTTTCAGTTTAATAAATCATGAAAAATCAAAAAAACATTTACAACAGCTACAGCGTTGGGCGGAAGAAAATAATATTTCAGACGGTGACTCAGAAGATGATAAGGATGAAGATTTACAAGACAAAAATGACACGGAGAATATAGAAGGTGAAGATGAAGTCATTGTTGACAAGGACTCTGACGAAGAAAAAGTTTCAGTTGATCAAATTAGTGTAAAGACAGAAAATGGGAATCATGCTACTACCAACAATAAATCAGATGATGATAGTGATATAAATGAACAAGTTGATGCTTTAACTGCTAGATTTATGACTAATGTGAAATTTAAAGTAGATGCATTTGATCATGACCAATCTACTAGTACTAATCTTAAGAGTTCAAAACGGAAAGGGGTAAAATCAAAAAAACAGACTACTCGTCAATCAGTAGATTCTGAGAAAAAAAATAAACAAGTGGATGAAGAAGAAGATACTAGTAAGCTCACACAAAGTAAATTATTAAATGAAAATGATGATGATGATGACTTTGCAATGGATCGTAAGAAAAATGCTAAAGACAAAAAGAGACGCCGTGCTCCTAAATCCAATAACGTTAATTCACAAGCTCCTACAACTACAACCACTACTGTTCCTTCGACATCTCTTCCCACAGGAAATGGAGTAGAGACGTCTCAAGAAGACACAAATACAATAATTGACACAGCAACAACAACAACTTCACAAACTACATCAGCTAATAAACCTTACCGTTGTGAAAAGTGTGGAGATTCATTTGAGAGCCGGTCAAAATTATTTCAACATTTAAGTAAGACTGGTCATTCTCTACCACCAGATATTTTACAGGCTTCAGAAAAGGAAAAAACTAGTTCATCTAAAGGTAATAAAAAAGGAAAACGAAAAGGTTTATGAATCTTTTAATTAAACATTTGAATTGAAATTTTAATTATGTTCTGATAATGAATTTATTATACTATAAAATCTTTTGCGTTCAATAAACAGTTGTTTTATTTTACTCAGAGATTATACACCAAAATGATTTTTATTTCAAATCAACATTCACCTACAATGTATCATTGTACATGGGTGTACATAACAATGTACATGTACACCCCAAACTCGTGTCAACAATAGAAATGTAGATGAGGGATGACTTTGATAATTAGGCCGTTGAAACACCTGTAGTACTCAGATTTTTGCTCTGTCATGGCTTAATAACTGTGAACGTAAATATTGCCATGTACAAATTAACTGCATGTACATACTTTGAACTAATTAATATTTACTTGATGTTGGGCTATCCAACTTAAAAGTGTATTGATACTGAGGGATAAGACAACGTTATAAATACATAATTAGCTTAAAATGTATAATTATATCAATAATTAAGCACATGAAATGAATTGAAAAACTCGAGAAGAATGTGTGTACAAAAGGGTATCCGGGATCGCAATCAAGTATATTTTACTTTTAATAGTGAATGCATCAAAGAAGGATAAACATGTTGATTTTAAATTAATTTTTTTCCTTTAAATTTTAACTGCATTCATGTGAAGAGCACCCCGAGTCTCAAAACATTGATGTAGAGTCTTATAGACATAAAAAAGAGGAAGATGAGAGTAGAGTGTCCATCTAAAAAAGGATGAAAGTATACCTGTTGTATATTATATACGGATTAAAATTAACTATACAAAGCTTTTGTGGCCCCATTTAATTGTTCTTTCCGCATGCTTCAAGTCTTGACACTCCGCTGTTGTTGGCCAAAAAAAAAATTTCTTGTGTCCGAAGGCGGTCAGTCGTTCAAATGTCCTCTGAGAAGAAAGCCAATTGAGCATTCAATCAAATTCTCAATTCCTCCTGCCATTTATGAATTTATTATTAGTAGTACCAAAGGTAACTCTTCAAAGTAACCCGTGTAATCTACAAAGTGGTGCATTGAACGTGTAAAATCTACAAGGACTGTAAGGTAGACAAGGTGTAGGTATATTATTTGAACTTGTCCTAATGGCCGAAGGGTAGGAATGTAAATAGTTAAGTAGAAAAGATTTGAATAATAAAGGACACCAAAGCTATTAATGGACAATATAATACACTTAGTATCTATCAACAGAAAAGATGGATGAAGGTGATTGGGGAGTATAGTTTAAAATGTATTGAGATAATAATAAAAAATTGGAGATGATCTATGATAAAAATAGATGATGATAGATGCGTTCAGTGGACAATGGCCAGTGGACAGAACTCGATTTAAACTTTGCATTTGTTCAACATAGCCTACTTTCACACGGAGCAGAACCCTATGCGGTGGAACAACAATCAAGAGAAGTCACATGTGAATCATCCTCATCATCATGAAAATGATCAAGAGGAAATATCACCCATTGAATGTGTCTTGTGGCATTATCTTCGCTCCTCTTGAGGAATTACGGACCACTGACACCCAGTAACATGTTTGGGAGAGACCGAGTACATGTACAATTAAAGAAATACAACAACAATGACAACATTAGTACACACTCATGTACGAATATAGGTATGACTTGTTAACAATATTAATCCTCTCTCTCGCGGACAACAAGACACAAAATCTTAATTATTCTCCTTCCCCACCTTTTAATTTATTTTACTCCAGAGAGTCTCCCCTCTTATTGTTCCCCAGTTAACCGTAGCAATCCTCCTTGTCCGAGACTTTGTGTTGCAAAAAAAACTTATGAAAATGTGTCTCAAATGTATTACATGGCGTCGCATTAATAAGCTTATTGGATATTGGATTTGCTTCAACTTGAACTTGGTCAGGTATTCAAGATAAATACAAGACATATGAGTACATATTGAATACCACATCCTTGTTCCTACAGATATCTCCATACTAAATTGTAATTAGCCACAGTTTCTCTCTTGTTCCTTCTAAATCATTTGTGCACGTTTTATTTTAGTCTCGCTATTCTTATTCTCCCCCTCCTATTTATAGAGGAACAGGTATGAAGAGGGATACTTCTTTTTTTTAGTGCAACAACATGATTAACTAGTAAATTTCATTTTTTAAGACTGCCATTAAATCAGCTCATAAATTGTGTACAACATTCATAATCCCATTTTTAGTACAAAGTTTATCATCCAGCTGCTTGTCCTTCTTACCTGTATAGTCCAATGAGTGTAGGCATAGCAGAAGAAAATGAATACTAAATCATTTTTTACTGTCTTCAAATTCACAGTCAACTAATGAAACAGTAATTTAACTATCCTCCTTCTTGCATTATATGATACCATGAAATACACAAACACCTGTAGTTTGCTCTGTCTATAAAATCTATAAAATTGTTTGTGGTACTGCCAATCCAAAGCAATAGCTAATATTTTTGTAAGACTTGGAACAGAGCCTTCATTTTGGAGAATATATTTTAGCCGGATTTTTTGTGAAATATTCCAAGTCAAATTATTCCATTTTATATCATTTCAGGTCAAAATTAAGTAAATTGTGACTATTTAAAATTTTGAAGATCTTGTCAAGTCAAAAATTACAGAGAGGGAGGAATTCCTCTAATGACATTCACATTAGGCATGAAAATAAAAGGAAAGGAGGACGTCTGAGACTCTTTCAGTCGCTTCCGGAATAATATTAAAAATGGCATAAGTTCAGTTTGAAAGACGACACTACCTTTATTACATGACGTGGAAGCATGTAAAGATATATTAAAAAATATCTCTCTCGACTTGTTTTGAACAAATGTATAGTTAGTTACAAGGGGACATTTATTTCTTTTGAAGACTAGGACCTGTCACAATCATCAATACGAATAAGTCATCTCTTTCATTTTTTTGTAAGTACTCGGATGGGATCTCCTTGAATGGAACGAGTCCACTTGTCATCCCTCTTAATATCTTCATCCTCATTAAAATACCCCCAACAATACAAACCAAAGTCTGTACCATAGGAGAGACCAAAAATGAACGTGGGACATGGTGGTCAACATCACCCATCACCCAATTCAGAAAATTTTGACCACATGTGAAATCAATGTCAAGGTGATGAGGAGATGATGAATTTCTAAAAAATTTACTCCTTTTCTACGAAATGAGATCCTCACCTGATGAGTATCGTTTCAAAAATTCAAAAAATCAAAACTTTCACTTACTAACCTACCAAAACCAATGTCACCACAAATGCAAAAAAAAGAAGAATTGTAATTTGTAATTGTAGTTGGGAGACAGAAAGAGAGAGAGAGAGTGAAATAATTAATTCTAGAGGGTCAAAATCAAGACTGAAAAATCTTCATTGTCTCTCCACTTGACTGTCTCACGATTTTCACGTTCATGAAAATGAAAAGGATCCTTCAAGATGAAGAAAATTGGTGCATTCTTTTATTTTGTCTTTAGTTATTAAAAAACCCATACAATTTTTTAACTGTAACAAACTCTCCACATTCAAACAATGAGAGGGGAGAAAAGTTGAGAAAAAGAAAGGCCACAAAAGACTTTCATCCGGTATCTCGATTCACTGCATCCCCCCCCCCCTCATCTTATATTACGCAGGGGCTGAGAGAGGTAACTGAAAAATTCTGAGAAGAATCTTCTCATAATGAAAAGGAAAATGAAGAAGTCAAGAGACAAAAATTTTAAACAGGATATTCCTTTCCATTTTCATCTCAACCAAGTGATTCAAAAAAATGGTGGACAATGGAAATGGAGACTAACTAGTTTAATTTTTATATCCCCAATTTATTTATTACTAAAACAATACTAACACTCTTATAAAACCCTACAGCCAGTTTTTTTGTCAACTACAAAACAGGTACAACAGATAATGTAATGAGTAATGGAAAGTAATAATGAACAATTATGGAGAGGGATTTGTAAAGGAACAAAAGTTTTTTTTCTAGTTTATAAAAATCACTTCAAGTCAAGGATCCTCAAGAACCCACAAACATGACAATTGGAGGGTATTGAATTATTATAAATGACTTTTTTTGAGAATCTCTCTTTCAGTTAATTCATCCATAGTTGTAAAAACAGTGTGGAGGGACAAACCAAATTATTTATAATATTCATGCTAATGTCACGTACAACATACGGATATTTAGCCAAGTGACCCAATTTGACGATCTAGAAATAAAAAAAATGTTTTCAAAAGATTCATTGAATGGTCAGCAGTCGACATTTTTTGAGTCTCGAGGCGGGTGAGATTTCTATTCTCGGCTTTGACTCCTTTAGTCTATTACTTTACAAGGAACAAAAAATTAACTAAGTGAGTGTTGAATGAGCTTTATTTCCGGGACAAGATTGTTCCATTGAACTCATCTCTGTGTGTTGAGAACACACTGGGCTATGGGGTATTATGTAGACTTGAGGTATTTCGAGGTGATTGATATGCTGGTAAATTTAGCTCGAGTCTCCCCATTCATCTCCCGCCCCGAGGGACACTCGCCAAAAAAAAAACTACCACCGCCGCCGACAACAACAAACCACTTTTGACATCTCAAACGAGGAGACTCAACGGAAAGAGTAGAGACGCTGCAACGATCGACGCTGCAACGATCGACGCTGTAAACTTTGTCTCCTCTTTCAAGAACCCTATAAATAGCAACCTCATCACCATTCCCGCTCTCATTCCTCGTGCAACTCTCACATTCATCTCATACTACCACCACTGCCCACAATTTTATTCAGTTTTTTTTTCAAATACAATTTTTTAATCAGTGTCTACAGTGTTTGTCCAGTGTTATTTTGTGTTGTCAAGAAATATTTTTAAAAGTTTTTTTAAACAAGAGGGATTCTCCGCGAAATTTTTTGGTAAGATTTTTATTTTCTCTTTCTTTCTCTGTCATCATAAGCTCATCATTTTTTGGAGGAATTGTGAAAAAAATTAATTCATTCTTTAGGGTTATCCAATCTCAACTAAAATTTGACTTGACATAAGTAATGACAGTTTATAAAATAATCGAAGTAGGGAAAATGCACAAAATTTCAAGATAAAATTAGTAAATTGGAGTTTAATGAGACGCGTTTCGAAATATTATCATATAATCGCAGTTTAGTTGATTGTGTGATCTTTTACTAAAATAATAATTTTGTAAAAATTCATGTCCATTAAATTTTTTAAAGAAAGTCAAGTTCACTCACTGGCCAATTTTTGCATCAATTTTAATGACTAAAGTCCATAAATAACTGACAGGATTTTTTGAGTCAATACTATTGACTACATAGAATTTTAAAAATTGTCTATTTTACGAGAAACATTAAATGACTAGAAAATTTTAATCCTGTAGAAATAGACTATACAAATAGTAGAGTTAAGTTCAAACATAATTAACTTGTCATAACCAAATTATAATGGAAATAGAGAGACATGGCACTCAAAACTGACATGATAAACAAACAATTATTGACAGGTCATAGATTGGGTGTCTCATGAGTCTAGTCTGACATAAAACGATTGTTCTTCATGACACGAGCCCTCCTCCTCGTCACTTTTCGGGTGTTTCACACCCAGCCCGTGTCACTCAGTTGAAATTAGAAAAAAAAGATATTTGGTGTCATCCACAATAATTTAAATTGTAGGCAAACAAAGAGAAAAAGTCAACCTCTCAATTTCTTGACTCTTTGAGCCTGAGACGGTTCATGTCCAAGTGGAGGTCATGAAATAAAATATGTAGCACAATGTAAATTAAACTAAATGACGGCGGTTTTAAAAGGGGATGAGAAAATAACTTATGTATTATACTTTTGTCACCCAGTAACCCATAAAAAAATGGTAAAGACTCCAGAAGGGGCTAAAGAGACATGAAAATCAAGGGAATAACAATACTACAGAACAAAAAAAAGTGAAGAAAGAGACCTTGTGGTTTGTTTGAATCTGTCTCAAGTTCTTGTCCTTTTGTTGTATAGAAAAATCATTTATTAATAGAGAGTCTGAGAGTGACAGGGTGTCATGTCAGAATGCGGTACATGGCACACAATCCAAATCTCACTTGCGGCTCTCCACAACTTTGTGACTCCTCTTGAAAGGATAACAATGACAAATGACTTGAAAATTTTCGAGAGTCTTCATTGTCACCGTCAATGGCAATCCAGGGAGGGTAATCTCATTGACACTCCTCATCCGTCTAATCCATAAAGTAACATACTCCAATTCCCTCTCATCATCCTCCCCCATCCAAATGACATCAACCTTAAGAAAATTGAGTCATACGTCACATCCTCTTAAAGAGTCATCATCGTCAATTTTTGCTCTATTTAGTCTCTACTAAATTCATTGTACATTAATTAATAAAAAATCATTTTCTATTTGTGAGAGAGCACATAAAAACCCAAAAGACTGACCACAAGGCTTACATCCGGATTGAATAATCCAAAACATTTTCTTGTTTTCTTGATGAATGACTTGGAGGAATAGCTCGTGGTCTGTACAAAAGAAAGTTTCTTTGTTAGCTATCTTTTTGTTCTCTCTCCCTCATCTTTGTATTGAGTCTCACACAATTCTTTCCGCTGCAATTAGCAATTTATTTTGTTAAATGTACAGAGATGAGATACCTACGTAGTACGTACATGGTCATTTCAAAAGATTCCAATGTTTTTTTCATGGTTGACAAAAGTATGCCAATTCACCACGTTTCGTAAAATAAAATTTAGCTGAGTCATTAATCAAGCGACAGGATTTTTCAAAAATTGGTTCTGAAAGTGAAGTCTTTTTATTTTAAGAAAAACATGATCATAATAGACTCACTTTTTTTAGGTCAAAAACTTTGATAATCTGAAATGAGAAAATTAACAGTAAATTATTTAATAAAAATTGTTCATTGATTTGATTGTAATTTTAATGCCTTACAGATTTAAGAAGAAGAATAAAATTTTTGATTCGAAATTTGAAAAGTGGAAATAAAGATGAAGTCGAGATTATCATTGAGTCTACTCCTCACTTGTTGTCTCCTCTCTGCTGGAGCAGTTGAGATGACAAAAAATCATTTATTGGACGGAAGTCATTCATCCTTCACTCCAACAGTGACAACCTCCAATTTGAATAATGGTGGTCATGTGGCCATGTCCAGAACAGCTCCATTGGTCTACACAGCTCAAAATAGAGACTCCTACGCTAATGCAGCTCAACAAGCTGGTTACAATCTTGGAGGAACCAGTGGAAATAATCAACAACAAAATGTTGGAACAACTGGATCTCAACAACAGGCCAGTGCCAGTTCAATTAGTAGCTCTTATGGTGTTCCAGCCACTGGTGGTTCAGTCTCTGGTGGTTATGGAGGTCAACCTGTTGTTGGAACAAATCCACAAGGGTCAATGACCTACTACTATTATCATTATCCTGGTGGACAACAAGCTCAAGCTTCTGGAGCTGTTGGAAATGGTTGGGGAGAGCCTACTACTGGTAATTAATTTAATTTAGATTAAAAATATTTTTAAGTGTACTAATTTTTGATCTTGAATTAATGTAGGATGGGGAGCTGGAGAAGATGATGACAGTGGATTTGGCTCTGGAATTGGTGGACTTGCTGGTTTATTGGGATTGAAGGGTCTCAAGGGATTGGGTGGATTGGGATTATTGGCTCTCTTCAAATTGTTCAAGCCTCTTTTGTTCCCCTTGTTCTTCCCATTGTTGTTCCTCTTGCCCCTCCTCCTCTTGTTCATCCCTATTCCAGGTAAATTTCAATCACAAAATTTAAATTGACACATTTAAGTGAAACAAGGATTAAATTTTAATTATGGTTAAATTTTAGTTATCACCATTCCAACACAAGGACGTTCAATGGGACCCTCTACCATTGGAGAGATTGTGACGGAGAAAGTTTATAGTAGCGTCCAAATGGCTCAAGATGTGATCAGCAGTTCTCAATGTATTGAGAAGATCGCCTGTGAAATCAATCGAAAGAGCAAGGGCACTTATGTGGACAATTTTATTAGCGGGTATTTAATTTATTACAATTTATTACAAAAAAATTATTTAACTTACTCGGAATCTTTCCCAGCAATTTTCATTTTTCGGCAATATTTCCCTGAAAGTTTCCACCAAAAAATTTTTTTTTCATGTTGTATCATGAAACTTGAATCAAAATTCGTTTGGCTTTTCTGTTTTTTGTATGATTGTAAAGTCAAAAATATTTTTAAAAAAGAATTCAGTAAAAAAATGAGGAATTAATGTTAGACTTTGAAGCCACTCAAATTTTTTTCTTTGAATTGCTGAACTTCGAGGAAATAAAGGGATAGGGTACATCGTGCTTTTAAATTAAAACTAAATTGAGAATTAAAATAATTTACAGAGTACTAGACAAGACCGAGACTTACATGTCAAAGAAATGGAGACGTGGAATGAGGGCCTACATTGACTCTGGATTTTTACCCGATTCGGACACCAAATGTGCCAAATTTACATGTGACATGTACAATGAAATCACAACTCGTTTCTCATCAGGAGAGTCCAGAGAATCCAAGGACATGAAGACAATGCCCAGTGTGTCTTCATCTTCAGAAAAATCTAAAAAGAGTGGAAAAACAAAAGAGAATTAAGTTTTAAATTAGAATTTAGCAGACAAGAGGCAGACAAAGAGAAAACAATTTTTTTAGTTCCAAAATAACTCAATAATTTATTTATTTAATCACATCCCTTCCGTAAATCTTTTTATTTTATAAATAATAATTCCGGGGACAAAACAAACAAAATAGTTTAATTTAATTAACAACAAAAAAATAAAACACGACTTGAAAAAGATTCTACAAAAAAAGCTGGAAACTTTTGTTCAAGACCCAAGACTGACAGAGACTGACTGACAAATACAAGAGACGCTCAAAAAAGTGTAGAAAATAAAATTTACCAATGAAGAAATCGAGGACAAAAGTTGATCGACATGTGTGTAGGAGGACATGAGGGACGACACAAAGATTAAAATGAAAACAATTAACAATTAATTTTATAAATTATAGGGAATAGAATTTTTAAACTTGAATAATTGAGCTTACCAATTAAATTGACGAATGGTGCTGTACTATAATTGTAGCAAATAGTAGCCATTTTTACACACACAAACACAACAAGAAAAATAAAGAGAAGGAGAGAGAGAGATGTGATCTGCTCTAAATTAAAATCCCAAATGGTTAAAATTCCAGTCCATTAATTTGATGACAGTTTTAAAAAATTGACAATGAGGATAATTCCTAATTAATCTCAATTCTCAATTCGTTGAACTTGATCAAGACGATGACGTTCATGAAGTGCCAGTGCCTTCACAAAAGACACGAGAGTTTTTACCACGAACCACCGAAATCGCATCTCCTTTTTTTATATTTTCTATTGTGTCCTCCTCTTTATGTCTCTTTTATGGTAATGAGCATAAGGAGAATGGAGGAAGACTCACTAAAGTCCTTCACGACCACCCAGCCCCAAGTCTCTAACCCTTTCTTCCGTTTCACTAAATTTATGACCACATAATAATAATTATCCATCTCTTAAATCCGCTTTTCCTTTCCTTGTAATTAACCAACCCTTTTTTTAAAACTCTGTACAAGGAACTCTACTGTGAAAATGGGTCAGTGGAGTATATTTCATTATCCTTTACAATCAAAAAAGAAAAAAAGTAAATAATACGAGACTCGACTACTAAAATTACCAATCAAGAAATCAACAAAAGTTATTTTCCCCTACCAAAACAATTTTATATTGGCCCCTGTGGAATTTGACACTCGCTCGCTCTTCACAATCGAAAATGGAAGAAAACTATGAATGAAGTGTGCCCCCAAATATTTTTCGGCAAAGTGACTTTGCTCATAATATTCCTGAGGAATGTCAGACCAAGAGAGAGAGAGAGAGGCTAATTGGGATTGACTTTTAGCAACAAGTTGAGTCTTATGAATGAGGATTTGGAGGGGTTAAAAAAAGGAGAGATAGGTGATGATGATATGTGATAATAATAGACGAAAGAGAAGGATGTGGATAATGTCAGCTGGGGTCATTGATTGTCTCGACATTATGCTAATGCAGAAGAAGAAGGAATCACTGAACTAAATTTGGTCAATGCGGAACCTACGACTGGCACATCACAGCACGCACAAGAATCTCTCTCTACAAAAATAAGTACGAGTCGTGTATCCATAATAGAGAGAGAGAGACAGATATAGCCAAAGAATCAAGGGATGATCGGAGAGAGACCTACTTGAGATGAAATGACGAATGAATGACGTAGCCAGAGAGCCGGCAGTGACATGTGTCAATGATGTTTGGGGGATTGGCATGAGTAATATTTATCATAAAAAAAAGAAGAAGGAAGATAGTCCGCGGTGGTCCATGTCACTGAATATTGATGAGGGCGGGACAAAAGACAGAACTACTGACCCACCTTTTGTCTTGATCATGTTCTTCTTTTTTTTCTTACTCTTCTTTCCCTTTACCCACAAATAAAATCTTGTCACAACTCAAGCATCTGTACACGTACGTACATACGAGGAAGGAACAAGGTAGAGGGAATTCAATTAACCTTTACGAGGATGAACAAGAGAGAGAGAGAGAGACTCAAAAATAGCAACAAGAACAACAAGCCATGGCAATGGTAATGCGGATCGGTGGTCTTCATCTTGATAACAATCAGCCCTCATTCCTCATCACCCCCAACTATAAAAAGCCCAACAGGAATCAACAACAACAATCACTCACAAGTCACTAACCAACAAGTCACAACCATCATCATTGTCAAAATTTTGACAAAAACAACATCAAAATTTTCTTTTGTGTCATCCCATTGAAAAATTTGAGACTTTTCTTTCTTGTGCGCTTAGCAAAAGCAGTGTTACGATAAAATAACTTTTATCTGTCTTAAAAAATTGAATTAAGTTTTCGTCTAACAATTTTTTGATTGTTGGTGTCAGAATGGCCATGAATTGGTTGCCGAGCACTTGTCTCTGTCTATTTTTGCTGGTGAATTTAACATGGGTACAATCAGACAAGGCCCCGAGCGTGAGTGGTGGATTTATTGAGTCTTCTGGTCAAAATACGGGAATTAGTGGTGCGTACAAATCCTCATCCTTCATCTCCTCTGATATCAAACAAGCCAAGGAACTTGGTGGTTACAATGGTGCATTACATCAACAACAACCACAACAACAAGGAGTTGCCTCTCAAGGAGTTGCTCCATCCAATTCCTTTGGTTCCTTTGAGTACTCAGCAGGAAATGGGAATCAAGGACAAGCCAAGGATTTTGGGTCAACTAGCTACTCTAATGCTGGATCTGGTTATGCCAATTCTGTCCCCGGGGCTGTAGACTCATCGGTAATTTATTTGTTTTTTTTGCTGAATTTATTTTGCCAAGGTCAATGTCATCTTCAAAATATTAATTTGTAACATTTTCAAAAAATGACAGTATGGACCACCACCATCCACAGGAGGTCATGGAGGTTATCCAGCTAGTGTTCCAGCCCATCAACCCACAACTCATGGAGACGGTCAATCTTATGCCTACTACTACCAACATTATCCAAGTGGACCAGTAGCTCAACGACCTCATCACATTAGTCCAGGAGACGAGTCCTTTTTTGATGGTATGGGTGACCTCGGTGGTCTTGGTTTGGGAGGACTTGGTGGAATTGGAGGGATTTTGGCTGTAGCTAAAGGAATTTTGGCTCTTAAACCATTTCTTCTTTTTGGTCTTTTACTCCTCCTTGGAATCCCACTCATCCTTCTTTTCTTGCCCATTCCCATCATCACTGTCTCTGGTTTACCCAGTTTGACTGGACAGACTACACCAGGGAATGGTGGACGTCAAGGGCCATCTCATTTCATCTCTTCATACGTCTCTCAAATTTCTGATAGAATTCTCAATTCAGAGGAATGTTTGGAACGAATTTTGTGTAAAATGCCACAAGTCCCAGGGAAATTCCAGGGTAAGGCTAAAATTTTATGGGAACAGTACGGTAAAAAATATTTTAGTAATGCTCGTGTTCAGCGTGCCCTCACTGCTTATTTTGATGAGTCAACGGGGACTGGTAGGAGTCGAATTTCTAAATGTAATCAAAAATTTAAATGTTCCAACAAATTATTCTAAATTATGGTTTTTATAAGAAAAAAAAACTCACAGGTATTTAATTTAAATTGGTCAAAACAAACGCTAGCTCATCTTTTTTTCCCTCCTTCTAAATATCAACCAAAATTTATTATTATTATACCTCCCATTCAAACTGTCTATCATTTTCCCTTATATTGACAACAAGAACAAAAAAAGGAGTCTCAGAGGAAAAAAAAGATGGGTGCTAAAAATATACTTGTGCACCTTTAAAATTCGGTAATGATGTTAAGGAACCCAAATTTTTTGACGACTACTTTTACTAAGGTATTATAAATTTTTTCCCCTGTCTTTTGTGCCAGGGCAGTGACTGGGGTATGTATTATTTAAATGTTATTTAAACATACATAATCCCCATCAGTACCTCCTGCCTTTGACTTGGTTTTTTTAACGACAAATTTTAATTTATTCTCTCCCTGACTTTAATGACTTTACACACACACACACAAGCTCAGCTACCATTTTAAATTCCTATTTTTATTCTCTAACTTACTTACCTACTTTAACTGACGATGAAGAGAGAGAGACTCTTATTTGATTGTCAAATTCTACTTTATCTTTTCTCGTCATAAAAAATTAGCAGATTGTATTTTTTTCAAATAGAGATTTTATTTTACTCAACCGGTCATGTTTTTTTTGAATGCTCTCTAATAGTTTTGTAATCAATTTTATTATTTTATTTTTGTGTGTCCCGTTCTCAAAAAATGGATATAAACTGCCAGTCTTTTATGGGGGAAATGGGGACGGTTTAAAAATTTTCAGTTTTGATTTGAAAAAGAAAAAAATTACTATTTTTTATTGTGACGTGTTATTGTTTGACATTTACTCTCATGTTGACAGTAGACAAGACTTTGCTCAAAAAATATTGACTGAATTTACTTAAATAATAACATGTAAAAAAAATATTTAATGTACTTTGACATTAATGGACAACTAGGAAAAAGAAAACGGTTCAAGTTCATGGATTCAAAAAAATGTTGATAATAATTGATTATTTTTGAATTCTTGAATGAGGACAGACTACAACTACAACTACATTTAGGACTTTAAAGACTGACATATCATTTTATTGATTTATTTTTTATGTATCATCATCTATTTGTATTACCACACACACACAAACACACTTGTAGGTTTTTTTATGAGGGGTTCTGTCATCATAGTTAAAAATTTTTTTTATGTTTTGATATAAAAATTTAACTATTACCGTGATATGAATAGATGATGAGCAAAATGAATAATAATAATTTGCTGACCTTATAGTTATATCAATATAAACGTCTAATAATTTAGACTTGACTGTGATGAACTTAAACTACTTAAAAAAATACAATTTTTTTTTCAATTTAGATTATAAAATAACAGTTTACGTATTACAATAAACGTAATAATATTACAAATTTTAACTGCTGACTCAGTTCAAATCCCTTTAGTTGGGACTGGGGGGTTACTTAAATTCAATTTAGTTGTAATATTCCAGTGAATATTTTTTTAGACAGACAAAAAAACGTACAAAATATAGGAAACGATTGACCCCCATTTAATTAATTATTTTTTGTACTTAAACTTATACTCTTGACTTGAGGCTACCTAATATAATTATATAAATAATTATAATATAATTTTAAAATACTTTTTTATATGAAATGATAGTGACCTGATTGACTCACATGTACCATGTACTATTTGACACCCTTTTTTTAATTCTCTTTTTGTTTGTATTTTTGTTTGCTCGACACCGACAACATTTCCAACGGTTGTTGATTGTTTCAAAAAAACTAATATTTAAAATTTAAATTATACTACTTACTAGTAATTATTATTATTTTCTTGTTGTTGAAACCATTTACCGTACAATGACAACGACAACATTGTTGTTTTGATGATTGATTGTTATTAAGAATGTTGAAGAGGTTAATTGTCACATTTTTAATTATTTAATTTAATATTTATATTTATAAAATGGGGGGTTCTCAACTTAATTTGTTACACCTCTTCTGTTAAGTTTTTTAAAAAACCATGATCGTTGATCGATTGTTATTTTTTTTTATTTAAAAAAATGGTTAATTGTTAACTTTATTATATTATTATTTTTTGTCACAAAAAAGAAAACAGCAGCTCAATTAAATGTGCAACAGAGTAGTTTTTATATTTGTTTATGAAATAAAAATTTAAAAAAAATATTATTTTGCTTTAAAATCATGACCCTTAAATCATTCTTTTTTATTCCACATAAATAACTCACACATGACATTGTAAAATTATTGCCATATGTCATCCATGTACATTTTTTAACTGTAAGGGGAACTGGGTCTACGTGCAAAAATTTATGAATCAAAGAGAGAACATTTCAATTGGCATTTAAGGTAAGGGACTAACGGATGTTTTTGTTTCTTTTAATAGTCTCCATCACCTCTCTCTCTCTCTTTAACAATAGAACAGTGGCCTCCTATCATGGGTACATGAGTTGGATTGAGTTTCAATTTTTTATTAACCATTCAACAGGTGAAGTTTTTTACTCAACGGGGGGTTTCTCCGTTGTTTGTTATCCTCAATTCAAATGTTAATCCTAAAATGCTAATTTTAGCATTCTCTTTTTTTTATCTATCGTCCTCAATCATAATTGTTGCCCATCATTTTGTGCCAGTAGGTACATATTTGTAGGTCTCTATAATTATTATTTTCTTGATTGCCAACAAACTAATTACAACTAAAACATTCCCCAAAGGTGATGATTGTTTGTAGTTAACTTTTTTTTTAAGATGACAATTAATATGTGGAGGTCATAATTAGCTAGTAAATTGGAACAGAATTTATCATGTGGACTATTCGTTTTATTTTTTAACATACAGAAAATAATTTGAGAAAATCATCCAATTGTTATCAAAAGTGATTTGATTCATCCCAAAGAAAGGATCCTACCTTATTTTATTGAGGAAAAAATTGGTGAGTCTAATTTAAGGTACACTTGCCCATAATCAAGTTTAACAAATAATTAGCAAAGGGTACAAAATGATAAATAAACCATGACAAAGCAACTAACAAGTCGTAAAAAATGCAAATTTACACGGATATAGAGCACCCCCCCCCCCAAAGGCTCTTGTGACTCACAAGTTGTGAGACTCAGATTTTTAACTGCAACAAAATTCTATTGTCAATATTTTGAGCATTCAAATTGACTTGATTCATTTGAACCAAAAAAAATATTTCATGTTTCTCTTTTTCCCATCAATTTAGTGAAGACTGTCAAACCATAAAAAATGAAATAATTTTAAAATTTAGTCCATTCATAATTTTTAGAAAAAGAAAAATTCAAGAAATTTTTACCCCATTGTTGTCCAAAGACCACATTACAACCACCATGAATCATTTGATAGTCCGTTTCCAAATTAGTTAATTGACTGTAAAAAAATATGGCTGATCGTCTCTCTGGCTTTATGTTAAATCCCAGTAAAGGGAAAGCAGTTCCTCCAATCTCCACATCGTTTAACTGAATAAGTAAAGGAAGTCAAAATCAACAAAAATATTAAATTAAGTACTGAAAAACATGGCGACTCACGTAGATCATAAATGTTGCAAGAGAAGGATCAATTATTGGAGCATAATGACCTCCAGGAGCGTGTGCAAAAATTTCCATAGAGTCATCTACATGTGGTTGATATCCAGTAATCATTTCAATTTTCTTTTCAACTTTCTCCAAATTCTCTGGAGAATCTTGGAATCTATCCACTGACGCCACAGAGACAGCTCCTTGACGCAGAGAATCATGAAAATGAACTTTTTGAAGACGCTCCAATCCAAAATCCATCAATTCTTCAGCCTCATTTTCTCCAATGAATTCATGAATTTTCAAGAGATCATGAGGACTGCTACTCATTAATTCCATTTTGAAAGGACTAATGACACTAAATCTTGAATCGTACCAACATTTTAACAGTTTTTTCTCATGTTCCGTCTACACTTTCACAAAATATAATTAAATGTTTAATTAATAAAATAAATACATAATTTTTGACAAAATATCAAATCTTACTTGTAAATTTTCACCTCTGCATACTTTCATAAAATTATGAGTAATATAAGTGTCTCGATTCTGTTCAATTTCTCCAGATTGATATGGAAAAGTAGTAAATTCAGTGGGATAATTCCTAAAATTCTCCAGTGAACCAATTTTAGTAGAAAATGTGGTGAGATTTTGATTATTTTCAATCCAGGCTTGATCGTGCTTAATAACAAGTAAGAAAAAAATTATTAAAATAAAATGAACATAATTATTTTGAAATGTACAATTTCAATAGCTTTTCTAAGCTCCTCTAAAATGTAATCATCACTTCCGTCAGTTTGATCTGCAGCAAAGGACAGCCATTGAACTGTCCGAGAGTATAATTGAAGTGATGCTGCAAATTGAGCTAATTCTATTGCCTCCATTGAATTTAATGACAGTCCAGTCACTTGACTTCCAAAATTACCATAGCCAAACTAAAACATTTTCATAAATGGATTATGATAAAAATACAAGAAAATTAAAATTCAAGACATTTAATTTACATGATTGATATCCAGATCATAAGCGTGTTGCATGAGAACGATGAGAAATCCAAAATCAAAAATATCCTGTTCAGTTGGTTGACTTTCACCAAATTCAGGAAGAGAGTCGACTAAGCAAAATTCAAATTCAAATTAAATATTAAAAATTAAAATAATGTTTTAATTAGAATATCTTACATTGCTGATCTTTGAGAATAGAATAAATTCTATGATAATCGTAAACATTTCGACATAAAATTTGATAAATCATGAATGGATGAGTCACAACGTCCATGAGATCAACTAATGGCTCCGCTTTCCATCTCTCCAGTGTCTCCATCAAATCTTTGCGGTAATTGTCCAGGTAGCTAATAAATTCCCATTGTAAAATATGGCATTAATTAATATTAATTAAATGAAAACAAATGTAAATGAAATGCAAAATAAACAATTTACTTGTGTATACTTTGCTCGAATTCGTTATCCAACCCTCCATAATTTGGTAAATAAATATCTTCCAAAAATGTGACAAAATCAGTCTCTTCTATGACTAAACGATAAAGACTTTGTACAGAAACTGCAAAATCACTTCCCTGACCCTCACTCTCCACTCCATTGATGATGAGCAGAAGGAATTGAAAAATAGAGATAATTACAGGTATTGTCAGCCAATTTATCATTATTCAAATAAAAAAACAAAAATTCACTTGGTTGGTTCCAAGACAAAAAAAACAATTTCTTTACAATTTACACTCAAAATGATTTTGTACAACTCATAATAATAAAGTTCTATAAAGTTACAGAGCCATCAAAATATAAAACATTAATGACACTATCTATTCATACAATTCATACATTTCCTTGTTCTATTATAGGTCAGACAATACTCAACAATAAAAAATAAAAGACTCCAAATTCCACGTCGTTCATGTCCCATTCAAAAAAAAGTACATTAATTTTTATTGCACTTGTTCTCTTATTCAATGATTGAAACGTTCCAAAACTCAAATTAATTTTAGAATCATGAACAAGAGAAAAAAATGCTTTAGGAATTTGTGGAATGACAAATCTCTGTCAAAAAGGAGAGACAAGAAGGAATAAGATAAATGTTATTATTCACATGGTCATAAAATTAATTCTCCATCACGTGGAAAAAATTATATTCCTCAGCACATGCAAGCGAATGCAACACGTTTTTTAGTGTAGTGTACACATACAAAATTAAATTTGTATGAGATGAATGGGTGACAGATGAAATGTTGTCATCGGCCAAAATAGTGACTTGAAAAGTGCCTCTACTCATGTCAATTAACTACAAGTTTATAACCATAACAAAACAAGAGTCCATTCCATGTTTAACATGCCTCATAGTTTTTTTAAACTGAGCCTTTATGATTAGATATAGATGACGGCCTACGTAAGTCAAGGTCAAGGTTCATCTCTTGAGTTTTTTTATTTTTCATCATGCATAAATGAGAGACAATATATTATTATGTATACAAACGCATATTTATACTCATGACCCAATTCTATCCTGTCGACTGTCGACTTGATAGCATTACATGTTACACATTGAATCTATTGAATGGACCAGCCAAGAGCAAATAACTTGCGTCTTATTTATTATAACCTACCGCCACACCATCCAAAACTTTATTTTTATTATTTTCTTTAAAAAATAAATAATCTCATTCCGATACTACAGCTGTTTTTTTTCTCTTATCAATCCCTCACCATCCATGATCACAGTATTTATTTTTTATCTATTTACTCTCATTGCACTTGTGCCTCATCTACAAATGAGTGCAAAGGTGCACAAAAAAAAAGATCAATTTAATTTTTTTTGTGCACATTGCAAATTGCATAATTTACATTTAATTTAACACTCTCCAGTTACAGACACATGCATCAAAATGGAAAACTCAATTTAATAAAAATGATTGGTTGTAACATGTTCAAAATTAAATTGTCAAACCAATTTACAAGAATACAGGGAGCTGTTTGGCTTTATAAAAAATAGATTATAAAGTAAATAGGTTTTCATCTCATGTGTCTGTATGTGTACATAATACATAAAAAAATGAAGAGGAGGAGAGAAGGTAATTTGTTTTGATTCCATCTCATCCAATTCTATTCCTGTCTATAAGTCCGTGACTATGAAATGTTAAATTAATTAAACTAAATGAAGGATATGCCTCCGCCCTTATTCTATTGAATATTAACAATTTTTACTCTCCTCGTCCGTGTCTTGTAGTGACCATGTCGTTGTGTTGTTCTTCAAAAAAATTAAAAACTAATATTATTTGTCTATACCTCTCAAGTCTTGGGTGTTCTCTTTAAATTTAAATATAATAATAAGAAGATTAAGATTAACTTTGCTCCCTCCACATTTCCAATTTGACAATTTCATGAAATTCATACACCAAAAAAAAAAATTGGTGAGGTACTCCCATTGTTGTTTTTGGACAAGATGAATGCGTAGTACTCACTACTATACTCGTTACATTAAAGTAAAATCTACATAACGTAATCCCACGCGGAAATTGAGACCACTCGACTGTGAGTCTCCCAAAGAGAGACGTGTCCAGAGGAGGCTGACTTATGAGAGACTAATTTTAAAAGAAAAATCTGCACAGTCTAAGAAATCACAGAGAGTCCGGACAAAAAAAAATCCCCGAAAGCCCTTTTCTATTATCTATATTCCATTACATGACAATAGTAAATAGAATGCAAGATATACAAAATATAATGGAAAACTTGCACGTATTTCTTCTTCTCTCCAGTCTCTCCGCCACAACAAAACGACTTTTGAATTTCAAAAGCTGGAGACGTCTATGATATTTGAAATGGGTTGGTTATACAAAGAACAAGTACTCTCTCTCTCTCATAATTCTCTGTAGAGTGAATAAAGAAGCAAAGATGATCCTCACCTCATCATCGTTTCAAAAAATGTTGAATGCGTACTTACATCTCTCGTATACTCGTACACATGTCCTAGTCCATATGTTTCTTGTATGGATGGATATAAAAACACAAAATTACATATCTTGATCCATACAAGGGTTTCCATCTCTCTCTCTCTGCCTCTCTTTCAAAAGCTCTTCGAGAGTGACCATGAATTCTTCATGATGATTTGCCTATAAAGCTTTTTGCTTCTTGTGTATGTACACTCGACTGTAGAAAATTTCCATCAGGCCAAACCATGTTTACATGTATATCATCTACATTCATTAAAAGATGCATGCTTCACCATATCCATTTTTTTCACCTATTCCTATTTCTCCCTTTGCCTCAGACTCCACTCTGTGTACATGTACAACATTATTTTTGCCATATATATTGGTATAAAAGCTGCATCATCTAATCTTGAGCTGCAGACAAAGTACATTTTGATAAGGAATATGCATAGATCAAGGTACTTACATGATTTTTATATCATGTCTTTTCATACCATTTGAACATTGAATACAAGACAGATACCCAATTTTTTTTCTTCTCCCTCCTGTTGATCATACACAAACTCTGTCATAGTCCTCTCAACATTTGGGACTGGAGTGTACAAGTAACGAGTAACGAGTGTAGTTAAGAGTAGACTACATTAAACAACATTAGACACACGGTAATATAATAAGGACGACTATATGGAATTTATCTCTTAATTCTTAATAGTAACAAATTATTACTTACAAAAACATTATTATTGCCAATTTAACATTCTAACCAAAAAAAAGAATCTTATCTTTGGGGATATAACACAACAGCCATTTAACTTCGCAAGACAAGGGAAGGAAGGAACCTTAGGGGTGAACACATAAAATATAAATAATATTCAATCTTTTGTAAATACATTTCAAAATTATTTTTTTATATAAGTAACAAACCCACATAACTTTTCATTATATTCAATGTAAATATTTAATACAGTGCACTATGCTACTAGAGCATGAGTTTTTTTTAACAGTTGTACGTTGTTACTTGTCCGTACTAAATAGTCAAACCCACGCTACATTAAATTCATTGTGATTCCGGTTCTACTCAACAATACTAACCAACAAGGCTAATGTGTAGTATTATTACGAGCCTACCTTATAAAAATTATAACTAGTGGACATATCAACACAAGTTTGTGTGTGTGTGTTATTAACATTATGGAATGAGGACTTGTATGTAAATTGTAGTTGACAGAGTGGCGGCGACCAGATCCACGTGTTTTCAATCCTACACTCCTACTCATATTTTTCCAAGACTTGTTATTATTATGATTGTGGTGAATTGGTGTTTTTTGAGCGTGATGTCATATGCAAAAAATTTGACTGGAGAGTTGGGATCAACATCGAGTCATTTTTATCTGTGAAAAATTAAATATATTAAATAATATAAATATTTAACAAAAGTTGAATGAGGCTTCCCATAAACAGGGAGTGTTCAATGTGAAAAATTCAAGAGTGCAATCAATGCAATTAAAATTAAACAACCAATCAATAAATAATAATAACAAATCAAATTGTAGTTTGTTGATGCCTCTCTCTCTCTCTATCTGTATGTACATAAAGTTAGTATGTATTACAATTTAACTTTAATCTCGTTTTTAGAAACGTCCTTCACTCATTTTTCATCACCACTCTCTCTCCATGTAAAAGTGGAGGTGGAGAGAATCACTTTGTGACGACAAACTGACAACTGTTGGTTTTGGTTTTTTTCTATTCTACTCCTGTGAATTTTGTGCCGGTTTTTTGCTATTATGAAATAAGTGACTTGGTGTTGACCGCCGAGATTTTTTTTTTGCAAAATTGACATTTGTTCTTACAAATGTACAACAGACTTGTGACTACTCGTGTCTATTTTCATTTGTGGATTGTGAGGAGGGCAAGATAAAAAAAGAGGACTAAATCTGTGGTGTAAATATACTACAAAATATTTTATATTATAAATAGCACTCGATCGATTTTTGATTAATAATAGAACAAGAGTCAAAATTTGTTTATGAATTATTATATAAAATGTGTGAGTGACATACCTAATTATTTATCACGAGAGCAGACGGTCCGAAAATACTCAAAAAAAAATTGGTTATCTCTCTCTTCTGACCACCGCTCGTGACCCGGTTTAGTCGTTAAGTCAAAGTTGAAAAAAGATATTGTCATCAAACTGAAATGTATACTATGTTTTATATATACAGACATTTACTATCTAAATTGGGTTTGTAATGTTTAAGTAATGATATATGGTGGTATATTGTATATAAACTTACCGATTGTATTATACAAAACTTTTTTACTGGAAAGTAATACAAGACAAGAGGAGAGTAACTGATTAGCATTAACCAGTTGACGTTGGGTTTTTGAGTTTACAAATAATTTACAATTAGAGTACATATACTACACACATAGTTTATGTAATGACGAATATATATTGTGTGTGTTTGTCTGAGAGAAGTATGCGAGGATTGTGGTAGTAAGGTAGAAGGACTTGATCTCATCTGTGTTCGAAGATATTGCATCTCTCTCTCTCTCTTATTATTCCAACACACCTTCAAGTTCACCCCTTAGCATGTTGTCCTATAACAAATGATCATAATATATTATAGACGTAATATTTTACATAATATTTTATGTACAAGGATATTAGTGTAGCCTACCTCTTGTTTGGTTCACAAGTGAACAAAAATTTTTATCGATGCATTTGCACTCATCCCAAGCCGACAGCATGTCAGCCTCTATTTCTTTAACACCTGAAACTCACGAAACAAAAACACAAAAACCAATTATTAAGGAACAAGCTTCCTTTGGAAAATACAATGGCCATACAAGTGACTCCTTGGCCGATAGTACCAGTCTTAGTGTCACCTCGGATGTCCATACCAATTCTCTTTATGGGGTGAAATATTTTTAATTATTTTAAAATTTTATTTATTATTGTTTACTCTCGTAATTTTTTGATTAATTTTTTTAAATTTTCTTTGAAGCCGGTTAAACAGGTCAAGTCCGATATTGGCCGAGAATGCAGAGGTAAAAAATTTTGTCAATGTTTGACTAAATGACAATTAAGAATCAAACTTTAATGACAGTCTGTAATCTAATACCTTGATTTATCTCTATAGACTGCAACAATTGTCTCTCGGGATACATTCCACATGCTTTTAGGTAATTAAATTTAATTCTCAATCTTTAATTAGTGTTCCTTGTAAATTCTTTGGGAAAAAAACAATGAAAAGCGTGAGAAAATCATTTTGAATTCTTTGGGCATGAAAGTTGCGCTAATTAAGATAAATAGATTGTGATTGTTGAATTTATGGGAAAAAGAACACGGTTGACGGTAAGCAATTTTATTTGTAATAGTTTAGTTCATCTCACTTGACATAAATATAAGATCAGAATAAGGTATTTTAAAGACTTTTGGCGTGACGACAACCATAATAGGTCATACTTATTATGCTTTGTTAGAAGAAAATGGTGAATCACATCTATTTTTGTGAAAAGACTCTTGAAAAAGTTATTTGTCACAACTTGTTTTTTTTGAAGCCGCTTAGATTCATAGTCATGTAGTCTTAAAATATAGTAAAATTGACATAACTTTTTAAAGATGTGTAATAATATCATCATTTAACTTTAGAGGAGTGAATCATTGGGTAATATAAGATGCGTCCAATAACTAAAGAGACTAAATTCAACTGCGAGGTATTTCAAAACGGAACAACAGAATTTATTGAAACTTTGTGTACAACTAGTTTAGGGTCTTTTGTGTATGAAAAAT